>JAWKAU010000345.1:0-105000 GCA_033398695.1 Orobanche coerulescens | reverse complement strand
GAGACATATGGAGATTATGGCTATTAGATAACATAGTTTGTGGCATTGAGTGCAAGTGGCAGATTGTTAGGAATATGCCCTCGAATGCCACTCAGAGGATGATAGAGCGAGAGCATTGTATTGTTATTATAAATATTATATTAAATAAGGCATTTATTATTTCTATATTATTGTATACCACAGGCATTGTGATTTGATATATAAAATAATATTCCTTGCATTTGAGAGCAAACATTCCGCTTCTTATGGGGATAAAGAGATAGGCACTGGAAGTGTTTAGCACTCGAATGCTTAACTAGTTCGCAAGTCGATAAAACTTAACTGGGCAGTAAGTTTAGACAAAACTTGTATAACGTGTACTTTGACATGTAGAGTGCCTGTATTCACTAAGGGTTAGTGGGAGCAGACGTTATAGGTATGCTAGTGGAATTAGTATACTCGAACACGACAACTCGATTCAGTCACATAGATATCACTCTGGGATTGTCAATGACTGAATCGAAAGATTGTAATAGGTATACGTGGACATTTAACTTGAGGTTTCAGTAAGAGATGTACTTGTGACATTAAGTTAGTCATTAGAGTAGTTTGATCCAATCGCCGCTTGGTGGGGTCAATCTCGAAATGCAACTTAGTGGGCAAGTAGCAGTCTCTACTGGATAGCAAGATAGGATTCTTTCTCCTGTTAGTGAGCAGGTAAATGTTCTATGCGGTTATTGTCAAATGAGATCATAAGTGTTTGGCCAAAGTAGTTATAGCTAGTTGTATTTGATATACGAGAGCTCGATGATCTCGGTTTGTATTAACAAATGCAAAAAGTCAAGATACAATAGGGTTTGACTTTACCGTAACTCTAATACTTGACCGGGGGATATGATTGAAGAGTTTATACGTATACGCTATTCACAACATAATGGTTTTGAAATGATTCGATCATTCGTTCTTAGTTGGGTTACGATACGGAGCACTAGACTGGCTAAATGTTACCCGTACTCCTTGGTTCCTCCCATTGCCGACTAAGACGGACCTATGGAGTCACGCACAAGGATATTTGATGGATAAAATATATATTTATTATCTCTTCATTAATATTGGATATTTGATATCTAATTTGATTCATTTGATAAATCATGCGGTCTAGTGAATTGAAATTAATTACCGAGTGATTAATTTAATTCATTAATAATTATTTCTTGGAAATATATTATTATAATTTTGTATTTGATAAAATTAACTAATTGGATTAATTAATAAAGTATAAATACATTTGAGATAAAACGAAGTGTACTTAACGGACTAGATACGCGAACGTACGGTACACGAACCGAGTGGCTCGACTCATTTTCTCACCATACTCTAGTGGGCCACCTCCCTCTCATGCATGGAAGGTGTCTTGCATGTGTGTGGAGTCTCATAGACTTATAATATGATGGTGAAGACAAATGGATGAGATTTAGAATCTCATCATTTACTCACACTTTGTATTGTACATGAGATAGTTTACCACACCATTTTCAAGAGTTGAAACACACATACACACATACTGAAACTCTGCTGGCCATGAGCTATTTTGAGGGACGGAGGAAATTTTTTTCTTTTATTTTGTTGTTCATCTTGGAGAGAAAGAAAAGGAAGAAGAGAAGAGAAGAAAAATATTATATCAATTCCTAGCCGTGTTATTCAAGAACGAATTGATATATAATTTATTCCGATCAATATCCGATGCGTGATAACATAGATACACTCGGCATATTCGGTGTTTGATTATTCATCAAGCTAGAATGCATTGGATTCGTGTTCGTGTTGGTGACCAGAAAAAGCTTGGCTCGGATTTTTCTTCAATAATATATTATCAAAGGTCTATGAGGGTGTGATCTCTTAATTTTATCTTCGCCATTTTATATTGGTTTATACGATGCTTGATCGATCCATTTTTGGGGTTTGGTTTTATCCAGTTGGACCGGTTTATTTTCTGCTGCGTATCTCGGTTTTAATCACCGAATCCCAACAATACTAAGATTGGTAATAAGGGTAAACTGAGGCCAAGGTTCCTTGTTCCGTTTAAAATCCTTAAGAGAGTCGGTGACTTGGCATATGAATTGGCATTGGCACTAGAATTGTCATGCGTGCACAATGTTTTCATGTATCAATGCTAAGGAAGTATGATCATGAGTGACTCCTATGGTCAACTACAAACAAATGCAAATTAGCAA
This sequence comes from Orobanche coerulescens, assembly GCA_033398695.1. Classification (NCBI taxonomy): domain Eukaryota; kingdom Viridiplantae; phylum Streptophyta; class Magnoliopsida; order Lamiales; family Orobanchaceae; genus Orobanche; species Orobanche coerulescens. The sequence continues at coordinate 102,787 of JAWKAU010000345.1, read as the reverse complement.
GGATCTTTCATAAGAGATCCCAGAAGTATATTGGAATGCAAAGTTTTATGTAGAAATAGAGATTTGTTGTTGGTCAAGGTGCAGTGGTGGCATCATCACTGTGACGAAGCTACATGGGAGCGCGAGGAGGAGATGCGAGCTGCTTTTCCCAACTTCTTTTAATTAGTGAGCAACGACTTTTGATGATGAGATTTTATTTAGGAGGTTAGGTTGTAACGATCCGACCTTCTATTTTAATATCTGAATTTTATTGGGCCTAACTTGGTTAATTTTACGTGCATTTAAAATTATATGATTCTTCATTTTTTAATTCAATAATTACATTATTTTTGTAATTCATATTACATATAAGTCCAATAGGATAACTTAAAAAACCAAAATTAGGCTATGAAATTGGCCCAAATATTTAGTGATCGAGTCATGCATTTTATTTTTAATTTGGATTCATTTGTCTTGACCATTTACAATGTTAGACTTTGGTTCTTTGAAATGGGTCTCAAATAATACATTGAAATAAAAAATATGTGTTTTATCTAATTATCCCATAAGATTACAAGAGAATGCTTTTATTGATCATTAGAGAACTCCTAAAAATTCCACATACATATCTCATAATCTAATTAGGAGTCTTATCAATACATAAATTCTATCAATCATCTCCCTTAAACCCTACCTATTTGAACAAACTTTATAATTAAAACATCAAATTCAACATACAGTTCACAGTGCCCAGCAGATAACTCATGACACAGAGAAAGCCTTTGAGTTCGCTACCACCAATATACTCCAATCCTACTACAGAACCAAGTGAAAGATAAATTATTTACCATAAGAATGAGTAATCTATCTTCCACATCCGACCAAAGGAATCATTCTTTGCCAAACAATTCTACCTTTTGATGAGAGCCGATATGCTTTGGCATCCACTCACCCATTCCCCGCCAGCACAGCCATACCAGTCCCCTCGAACCGGAAGATAATAATTGAATCCCAACTCGACCGTACGAGCGGGAATACTGTGTGGAGATCCGACCAGGCCCAAACCAATCAGGATCCAGAACTCCACTAGAACATGACCGCACAGAGCAGTTGGAGGCGGGAGGCCGACCCCAGAACCGACAATGTAACTGATAACTATCACCGAAGGCGTACGGAATAGGGACCAGGACAATTATTGTGATCTGTCCTGCCTCTTCCCAATGCCCCTTCAGATGCCGCCATGCATCCTTGAAACATACTCTCCTTGTGACATGTGTTTTGGATGTATCTTAAATATTCTCCAGCTATTAGTCTCCTGATTGGCCAGGGCCCTCTATAAATAGAAGAAATATGTTATAGAGAAGGACATTTAAAAAGTTCCATCAAGAAATTAGATCCACACTGTAATAAACCCGCAAGTTTAATAGACCGGCCAAAAAATCAGCTCAGCTCTCTACGAAAAATGAGATAATCAATAAAATTTGACATTCTCCTGCACGTTTGGCTTTTTATTCTTGAGCCTTATTTACTATGTGGCTTCAATTCACCTGTTCCAAATCAGCACATGTTTTGTTGATTAAATGAGATATCAACAAATTGGCGCTAGAAGGAATGGTTGAACCTCCGAAAATCAATATTTCCATATAAGTTGTGAAACTTTATACCTTCAACAGTATCATATCTCAAGGAAGTTCCAGGCACCAATGGCCAGGGGAAGAAGATCCCAAGTGCGCCACAGAGGAAGAAAACTTGCTCAAGATGGCGGAATACTTTAAACACCGTGCTTTCATTCAGGGAATGATCGCTCTCATGGAGCGAGTCACCCAAAGTGGGAATCGCCAATTAAAAAGCCAAAAATACCAATCTGAGGCCCAGTCTCAAATGACCCATCTGGCCGCCCCCAGGTGAGATGAAGAGAGCCATCTCTCGGGTCGTCGAAGAAGAGGCTGAGAGCCATGGTGAAAGTCCCCATCCATCTCAAAAGGACCCGTCCTCCCCCCGCCCTCGTATCGGTTTTCGAGCGATTAGGAGTGGAAGGAAGGCGGAAAATGTGGCGCCGGCTCGAAATGTCTAGGGTTGGTACCAGGCTGAAGTCGAGACTGCTCGCCGGTCCCAAGTTACAGAAAAAGCATCTCCACAAGATCCGTGCAACAACTCGAGTGAGATCGAGTTCCTCACGAAGTGTCTCACCGAGCTAGAAAGAAAATAAAAGCAGCTGTCTCCAAGTTCAGGATGGATTGACTACCACTCCTAGCATCTTGGTGGAACCCCCTCCCGGAGAAGCTAAAATCCCCAAAATCCCACCATATAATGGGGAGACCAATCACAACGCCCACCTTGGGCATTACAATTCGTGGATGGACCTATACGGGTCGCACGACACATTCAGATGCCGGATGTTCTCCTTAACTTGAGGGAAACGAGCTCAAATGTGGTACTGATCATTCCCCCATCATTCTATCCAGACATGGGCTCAGCTCCTCACGGCGTTCCGATCCCACTTCATGGGATCCCAGGTATGCGTCGCCCTATGCTCTTCCATTGCTTCAATTATGCAAGGACCCAATGAGTCCCTGAATAACTATACATCCCGCTTAAATAAGCAAATATTGGAAGCATAACCCATGTCTGATGACGCGCTGGCTATCATTGCACAAGCCAACCTTTTCAAAAATTCATTCTTCCGCTAGATGCTGTGCCAAAACACTCCACACACTTATCAGGAATTCTTGGAACGTGTGAGCTAATTAACGCGGAAGCGGCCATGCTGCCCCAGTATTAGTCATGCCGTACAACCACCGGGGGCCAAGCAAGAGGAAAGAAGAAAGGAGTGACCCCCCTACGAGCACCGCCAAGAATCCCATCGTGACAGTAAGGTTTTGGGCCCCTCCGAAACTGGCCTAGCTATTCGTAACTTTAGGGAACGGCGAACTGAGCTTATGGCCAATTCCGCTGAGACCTACTCGGTAGGGGCTGCATCCATATTTGAGAAAATCAAAAACCTCAGCCAGCTCCCGGTCCCTAGGACAATTTATAAATATAAAAAAAACAGATCAAATGCGTTTCTGTAAAAGTCACAAATCTGCAGGTCATAATACCGAGTAGTGCCGGGACCTTGTCGAAGCATTAATTACGGTATGCGACAATATTGGATTAAGGCGATTTCCCCGGAATCATCCCCGAGATCACAAGAACCGGGCCGAATTGGCCCAAGAAAAAGCAATCGAGTACCTCCCCCACCTAAACCCCCGGGAGATTCTCACAATAATGGGAACCATCGAGGGGGAGGATCATCGGTCGAAACGGTAGAGGTAAGCCTCAATCTGAGAAGCCGTAACCTCCTATCAGCAATGTGAGCGCCGACTGGAAGGTTTTTTGTCAGCAGCAGAGTAATCGTCCGAAAACCCCCAACTCACAATCACGTTCGACGAATCCGATGCCGATGGCCTAGACCATCCTCATTTGGATGCCCTTGTTATCACCTTGCCAATAATGGGGATCCCAGTGCGCTGGGTGTTCGTCGATTCAGGGACCTACACCAACATCATCTACCTTCACACGCGATGCAGGATGAAGGTAGACTAGTCCTATATCTGGCCGTGCAAAGAAGACATCCACAGATTTGCAAACTACCGTACCACCCGCTGGGGGAGATCGATCTCTCCTTGGACTTTGGACAGGGGCTGACAAGAGGACGATGACCACAATGTTTAAGATCATCGATGTGAATAGTAATTATAACACCATCATAGTCCGACCCAGTCCACATACCACATGTGCATAAAATTTCCCACCCCATACGATGTAGGGGCCATAGGAGGGCTCAACGTGCAACCCAGAATGCAAACTCATCATCTGGGCTCGTGAGATAAATGCGGTTCAGAGTTCCCCAGGGAAATTGCCTAGAGAACCTGGGACAACCAGATCTGGACAGTCGGAAGACTGCCCCAGACGGGAGCCCGAAGCGTAAAGTTCAGGGACAGCTCATACCTCCAATATAGAGATCAACTCGGATGCAAACCGAGGTTGTAGGTTGGGAGAAGAGCCCTTCGTGGAGGAAGACCCTGTCGTCCTGCGATTTCAAAGACGAACCAATGGAAGAGCTAGATTTTTTCAGCATGGATGATGCTAACCATGTCCGACAACTTAGGATCGGTCATAACTGTCAGGAGCCGATCCGTTCTAAGCTAATCTCCCACCTAAGGCAAAATTTGGATGTCTTTGCATGGACTCATCCAGATATATAGAGAATCAACCTAGAACTTGCCTATCACTGGCTAAACATTGACCCAAGCTCCAAGCCGATCATATAGAAGCGAAGAAAGTTTGGGGCCTGAGAGTTATAGGGGGTTGGAAGAAGAAGTGGAGAAGCTAGTCGATAATAAGTTCATCTGGGAGGCCAGACAATTGACATGGGTGGCCAACCCAGTCCTGGCTGAGAAGTCGACCGGGCTGTGGCCGCTCTATCGACCTCTCCGATCTGAATAAGGCTTGCCCGAAAGATAGATCCCCTATGCCCCACATCGATTACATGGTCGAAGCAACGGCCGGCCACTAGCTGATTAGCTTTATGGATGCATACTCCGGATATAACCAAATCAGGATGCATCCGGCTGATGAGGAGAACTCTATTAGGCCTGTGGCCTATACTGCTATTGTATGATGCCTTTCGGACTTAAGAATGCCGGCGCAACCTATCAACATCTGGTAAACCAGATGTTCTACAATTTGATAGGTCATACAATTGAAGTATATGTAGATGATATGCTTGTGAAATCCTTGCATTCGTCCGACCATGTAAATGATATAAATAAAATGTATGCGATTTTGCGCGAGTATAAGATGATCTTGTAACAAAGAAATGTTCTTTTAGGGTAGGCTTAGGAAAGTTCCTCGGCTACATGTTAAGCCAGAGAGGAATCAAAACTAATCCTGATAAAATCCGAGTAGGGACCGAACTTGTCCCCCCAAATTCGATCAAAAAGGTTCAAAGCCTCACAGGCCGATTAGCCGCGCTAAATTATTTTATCTCTCGATCGACAGAAGTCCCTTGGCCATCCGCGGCCTTGGACCGAGCAAATTCTTTTTCACGAGCCTTCTCACGGCTCATCCTCAGACCTGTCTGCAGGTTATCATCATCTACATCTATGTCGGAGTGATGGCTCGGGCTTCATGGCTTATAGGAGGACAGTGACTTCCCTTTCAGTCTAGTCTTTTCTTTTGCCACAAAGTATGAGGTGATCAGTTCATGGCAAATGGGATCATCCCATCAGATCAAGACTTCGACATTTTGGGTGTCCGTGACTTCCAGAATGAATAGCTCTTCCTCTTTCCAGTCTTCCCAGTTGTACACAAAGTCGTATGGGGCTACCCTATATGATTTTCCTATCTTAAAGCGCTCATATGGTTCTTCAATATGGACCTGAATGAGAGTTGTTTATGATGTCAGTTGGGGAGGGACTCCGAACAGTAGAGGGTTCTTCTGTCCGGTTTGGATTCTAGATAGGTAAAGGAGCCTGTTGAGAAGAGGGATCAGTGGGTAGGATGCCCTGTCGTAAGAGGGACTCATTATCGGGGTGGAACCCTGTTTGGAGTGGTGATCGTCGGCTCCAAAGGGGCATCCGATTCACGGGTTCCTTCAAGTTTGACAAACATCTGGTCATCCGTCATAGCCGTCATAGGCTCATGATATGCTGTGGGAGCAGCCATAGTTTCTTCCAAAGGGGTTGCATCTTGTGGGATTACTACTGCGATGGGTGCAGCAGGCAGAACTGCCTCAGTGGTCGTTGTAGCCACCAGGTTTGTTGTAGGAACAACTTCCCTCTTTGAAAACTTGTCTTCTGCTTCTTATTTCTTTTCTAGACAGATGTAGGAGAGCTGCTGTCGGAAACATTTCTCTTCTTGTTGACAGCCTTCTTCTTGCTGTCAACAGATTTGGATTTGGATGGGAGATTAGTGACATATCGGGGATCATTTGATGTCGGTAGGGAGAATGGGCTTGCCTGCTAGCGTGAAGGGATGCCTTTTTGAAACTGGATGGCTTGGATCCATCGAAAAACTTTCCGGCGAGGATCTTTTTGGCATTTGCTGACTGTTGTATGCCACAGCTGGTCAGGATGTAATTTAGAATGAGGCCAAAACATTTCCTGGAATAATATGGTTTCGATGCTTCCTCCTGAAGCCGTTTCAAGATGATATGGCAGCAGTTCACATTCTCTCCGGTCATGATGCCACCATCATCCGAAATCGCAGACTCGTGCACATTTTGATTGCACCAGTTTGGTTTCAACAACCCTGCAGCAAAAGTTATGTAAATAAAGATAAGGCGGAGTAAAGTTCTTCTTGTGGCAGGAAAGATGAACTTGTGAAGATTGGGATCTCCCAGTGAATAGATTCCAATAGGCCTTCAAAAACTCATCGGACCCAAATGATTCCAGTTCCTCCAATGTCAAACCATCGGAGATCAGCCTATACAAACGCTCGAGGAGTTCCCGGTTAACGGATATCTCATTTTCTTGCACAGTGCTGACGACAGCAGTGACGTCCGAACCTTTCTTGTCCGACACATTGAAACTCAGCCTCAACATAAAATTTCTCTACGATTTGCTCATCGTAGTTTTCCGGATGCAAGCTACCCAAATGGTAGAGACCAGTTTGCTTGACATGGGAGAAGACTAAGTTCATCCCAGATATATCCTCATCCTCAGAAATGATACGCTCTTGCAGAATTAAGCGAGCAAAGATTCATCTGTCAACTATCGTGCCCTTTTTCTTCACTGAAATAGGTGAAGTCTCGGAAGAAGACATTTTTGCAGAAGTGAAAAGAAAGGAGGATAGAAAGCTTTGAAAGTATGTAGGTTGTACGCTGTAGACTTGATATTTATGCAGAAAGCATAAAGAGTCTTTAGATCAACATACTGGCCCTTTTATAGTGTGCAGGGAAGCTAGGTTACAGTGAATGGTCAGATTTAAGGTATGGAAACCGTCTTTTAATAAACATACAGGATGGATTTAGATGTAACTTGTACGTCTAATCCGTAAGTTTTTTAAATTAATCATATGTTCCACTTTTGACATAGTTCGTCTTCCACTATGGCACGAAACGGCGATTTGAGTTTTGAAATCATGGTTTTTAAGGCATTAAAGTCCATGTGTCTCTTCAGTATTGAGAGATAAATCGTTTTAAAATCAGACAATGCAAGTGGACTGAAAATAATTTGTAATGTTAAAGAGTATGGATTTAGATACGCTTAAATTGATATCCTACAGTGTATGTAGGATACAACATTCCCTCTTAAAAGGTACATACAAGATTCAATTTTTACAGCAATTTTGTATTAACGTTGTATTCTTGTAACACCTCCAAAACCATCCGGGATATTACAGCACCGTGTGTCCCGCGCCGGAACCCACCATGCTAAAAACCGTTTACAAAACCAATTCAAAAACGCCAAAAGGCTGATGACGGTAATATTTTGCAAATACTCAAATATTTTCAAAAACATAATTATGAAATACCGTCATAAAATACCATATGAAAATACAAGGCGAAGTGCCAAATCTCGATAGTTCAAAATGTACGTTAAGATGCCGCTTAAACGTACCGATAAAATAGTTTAGGAAAAGGTTTAACGAAATAATCCAAGTTTGCAAAGTGCCAAATGGGCCATTTAAAATACCCACACGCAACGGATAAAGATACCGAAAAGCCATTTTGAAATATACACACGCAGCGGATAAATGCAGTTCAAAATACACATTTGCAGCGGAAATGAATAACCAGAAAAGAAATACTCGATACTCCAAAACATGCCACCGCCAGTATCACATCGGGAAGCTCATCCCTTCACGACCGCTACTAGCTCGATCTCCGAGTACCTAAAAATAAAGCCCACGACGGGGTCAGCCACAATACTCAATAATGATATCGATCACATCATCATAAATAATTACATACCAATATAATAATACTGTAAGAATACTACCAACGTAATCTTACCATTATAACCTTACCAATTCATGGCAATCCAAACCAAATCGATCCTTAACATAATTCACATTTCGCATTCTCAAATGACGAAAAGAAATCAACAATTATCTGTACCGTATTCCAAAATACCAACAATCCTCCAAACCTCATCATAACTTATAAGTGTGGAAATAATCCAACCTGTTCCAAATCCTGTCCGTCGGATCGCACAATCAAATCTCAATTTGGGTAAAACCAAATATACACGATACATCTGTAGGTCAAATTTCTACAGAACAATGATAACAAGTACCGCAACATTGACGTACAATCCAAATACTCATACGATCATCACAATGATCAAAACAATAGGTCAACCGAGAATATTATCGACATGATGACTCCAATACGATCAATAAATGATCAAGGATAACTGAGAATACCCTCAACATGGTAGACTCCAAATGATCAACAAAGGACCAACAATAACCGAGAATACCCTCAACATGGTAGACTCCATATGATCAACAATAATGGATCTCAAAGAAATAACTTTGACTGTCGAACATACCCCTCGGGCGTATGAACAACCAGTCGCAAACCGTCGAACATATCCAATCATACATGGACTATGAAACGACAAAAATATACGGCTCAAAGATGGACATCATAGTACGCCCGATCCGGAAATGTGTCTGTGCACAAGCCACCCCGGGTATCGATCAAATACACGTGTGGTCTTGTACCTAATTAGCCTCACGAAACTACGTCTCGTGTGCACGGTTCAATGTGGAATAATATCAACACATAACCATAGTGTGCCCAGCTAAAAATCCTACACAATAACCAATCGGAATGCAGATATGATTCCAGATATGTCACGATGCAACATGACAACGAATTCAATAAATCACATATCCAATAAGGATCAAAAGACTCACCGAAGTGAACAACAACAGACTGGCAATGAAAAGTCGACACGACTAATCAATATCCAAAACAACAATCCTGGGATCATCATCCCCGACAAATGATCAACACGATCAACGATCTCAATACAATCAGCCCTGGGATCATCATCCCTCAACGAAATAATCAATACGAATCCACATAGAACATATACAATAATTCCTCAAAATAATTATTCTCATAACTGAACAATACTGGAATTACCTCAAGTCGAAGACAATATCCTTTCCACGAACCAACATCCCTGAACGAATACACAGTTATACGAATAATCTCAAATATACCATCCATTCAATACCAATAAATCTTTATCCCGATACTTATGTCATCACGTTAACTATCCTCGATATCCGATATACTATACCCTTGATCAAAGATAACTCACGTCTTCCTTGAACACAACTAAATCATATACCTTATGATTTAATACAAGCCAGAGCACGATATACAACTCATTAACTGACAACTTACCTTTCTAACAACATTGCTATACGAATTATAAATGAAATGAAAACGAAACCATTCATCAAATATTATAAACTGAACATGTATGAACTTGCCTCGATACCGATACCACGAAGCTGTTACCAGAATCCATTGCCTTCGTCCCCGAGCTCCTCAGCCCCGACCAAAAGCAACCTACGAACTCTCCAACCTTGACCGCAACACAACGGCCATAATCAACGCTCAATCATCGCGACCTAATGCAATAATCAAATGACAACACATCCGATAATAATCAATAACCGGTATAACCAACCAATCAAACTCAACGGTTCAACAATACCTCGATCATTTACAAAACCGAACAATATAACTCAAACAATTACGAACTCATATCAACAATACAAGCCGAAATCCGATAAATCATAATTATCAATCAATAACCGATCAATAACCCAACAGTTCCACAATATCTTGATTAAACACAGTCTTAAACAATCCAGTTCAAACCATCATGAATTCATAATCACAACACGAAAATACTACACTGTCTGCCTACTTAGTGCACGTTAAACGCATAACGTAGCGTGCGCTAAGTCGCTCCCGATAGTGTGCGCTAGCCAGTAAGATTAGCGTGCGCTAATGCTACACAGTTGCATGCATTCCAAGCATCGACTAACACTTTGCGACTACGAATCCGAATGAAAAGGAAATCATACTCCAAGATTAACAATAACTTTTCCAGATTCAATCTCATCATCATGATCCATATCTTATCATACGAACTCAATCACTACAATCAACATAATGTTTAGTTTCAATTATCTTATCCATGTTAATAATCAAACCAACATATATCCTTCCTCTTTGATGTGATATATATCCAAGAACACCAAGAATACCATGATTCCATAATCATGTTCATGACAACCATCATAAACCGATATGCTAACATGTAATTAATCACCTAAGCCATATATATCCGTATATCATCTTAACATCAAATCCGAAATGAAGGGAGATATAAATCGACATATCTCCTGAACACCATTCAAAACCATACGAAACATATCAATATCCGCATACCAACAATAACATCAACGTTACTCAGTAAGGCATCTCTAATCATACTTATCAACTCATTAATATGATAATCATCATCTCAAAAACACCAATATTCAATCCCTAAAACGAAATCCAAAGTGAAGATTAATTACCTCTTTGAAGAAAAGGATGGATTATCAAGGTTGAATCCGTTCCCAATCATTTCCAAGCTCCAAATGTTGATAAGGATGCTCAACTCCCTCATAATCCAGTATTTGGAACCTCAAGACTCTCTCTATAAATTTCATTCCAAGAATCATTAATAATTTCAAGAACAAAGCTTTGAATCCATTCTCTCCATCTTAATCTTGTTAAAGATCATCATCACAGAGTGTTTTAGGAACTCAAGTACCTCCCAAAGCTCTCTCTATCGAGTGAAAGGAAAGAAATGGACGAAATGCTTCATAACACCCGTCTGTCCCCTTTTTATAAAGTGTATTACTAGCATGCGCTAAACCTTATGTTTAACGTGCACTACGGCCTTAGCGTGCGCTAACCGACTTTGTTAGCGTGCGCTATCACAGCCCAGAGGTCACTGTCTTGCCTCGAACGTGAGCTTACATACGTAATGCCCATGCATTAGCGTACGTAACTTACACTATTTAGCGTACGCAAGTCCTTGCATTTAGCGTGCGCTAATATCAGTTGACTTGCTACAGTCTACGTACCGCATGTGCCTCCACATGCCGATCTGACGAGGATAAGATTCCTTTTGACCGATCTACAATTAGCGTGTGCTAAGCCTCATGCTTTAGCGTGCGCTAATACTACAGGACAACAACTGTTGACTTACCAGAACGTGTGCCGAAAGCAACCGTGTCCACACGCAGATTCCTTCCGATCTGACTGCATTTAACGTGCGCTACATTCTGCCTCTAGCATGCGCTAACCATGAATGATAGCGTGCGCTATACTTGAATATTAGCGCGTGCTAATCAGGCTATACTTAGCCATTTCCAATTCTCCTCGTCCGTCACGACATATTATTATCAACATAATTCCTAATGAAATGATGCTTCATATCAATATGCTTAGTTCGCGAATGTAATACAGGATTGTGCATGATTGCAATTAAACTCGTGATATCGCACATGATTGGAGTCTCTCTTGCATTGATACCGTAGTCTTGTAACTGCTGTTGCATCCAGAGAATCTGCATGCAGCAACTTGGAGTAGCATAGTATTCTGATTTAGCAGTAGAAAGTGAGTTGGACAATTATTTCTTACGGAAACATGATACAAGTCTTGGTCCAAGGAAGTGACAAGGCTCGCTCGTACTCTTCCTATAAAACTTATAGCCTTCGAGATCCGAGTTGTTGTAGCCAACCAAATCGAATCCTCCTTACTTAGGATACCACAATCCTACATCGGTTGTTCCTTTTGCGTACTTAAGTATTCGTTTGGCTATGGCGAAGTGTGATTCTTTATGTCCTACCTGGTACCGAGCACACGCTCCTACAGAAAGACGGATATCAGGCCTGCTGGCTGTTAGGTAGAGGAGTGAGCCTATAAGATTCCTGTAGAGTGATTGATCAACTGGATTTCCAGCTTCATCAGCACTTATCTATTTGGAAGTGCTCATGGGGGTGGATGATGATTTGGAGTTGTTTATACAGAACTTGTTGAGCATCTCCTTGCTTTATTTCTCTTTGTTGATAAATATACCTATAGGAAGTTGTTTTACCTAGAATCCTAGTAAATAACTAAGTTCTCCTATCATACTCATTTCAAATTTACTTTGCATGAGATGAGAGAACATTTGACATAAAACAAGGTTAGTTGAATCAAAAATAATATCAGCTACATATATTTGAACTATAAGGAGATCGTCACCTTCCTGGATTTTAAAAAGGGTTTTGTCAACTGCATCTTTCTCAAATCCATTATTGATCAGATATAGTGACAGGTTCGTACCAGGCCTTAGGTGCTTGTTTGAGTCCATATAGTGTAATATCCGACTGTAATTTTTTGTTTTTACCTGTCATTGTATTATTCAGATAATCTGATTATCATGAATCATTGCATTTAGTATTATGTTGAGGTATTATATATTTGAATTTCATGTCGTTATTTCATTTCATATGTGATGGTTCGATGTTAATTGGAGAGTTGCATTTTTGAATTTTTCTGTTGATGTAGCGTACGCTACATAGTATGATTAACGTACGCTAATTCTGTGCCTTAGCATGCGTAATGTTTCCTCTGTTGCTTATGCTAAGAGGGAATCTGGCATCAGTTGACTTCAGCACGTGAAATCCTTAGTCGTTGGCATGCATGTGAGTAATGTCTGAGCTGTCATGTCGGCCAGAGTCAATTTTTATTAGCGTGCGTAACCCCTTTTAAATTAGCGTGCGCTAACGACCTGCAAATTCAAGATAGTAGCCACTGTAAACCGCTTACGTACGTAATATCGACCGGTTAGCATACGTAAGTGTGTTAGCGTACGCTAAACTATTCCGATAGCGTGCGCTAAGTCTGTACAGTCTATTTATAGGACCAGCCTGTTTTTCATTTCTTCACAACTCCAAACCGATTCTCTCTCCATACATCGTCCCTCTGCACTCCCAAACCGATATCAACCTCCCCCGACTTGCTTCTAAGCCTTAAATCTTGGAGTGGAGCTCATTTTCTTGGAGATTAGGAGGTGTTCTTGAGCTTGGAGTATATTTTCTCATAGCATTGAAGTTGTTCTTCATTTCTGGAGGTAGGTGTACTTTCCTCTCTGTATTATTTTCATATGTTGATGTTAATAACGAATTATACTTCACCTAGAGTAGATTAATCAAGTAAAACATAGTTTTAATCCAACCTTTTTACACTAGTAGAAACAACCCCTTCCTTGACCCCTTTTTTATGACCAACAGTCGAAGATGACTCGCAAATAGCTTAGTCACATAATCAGAGTCATAACACGTAAAATTTCCATTAGCGATGACGCGAGTTTACATGTGTCAAAAAGTGGCAGTCATAATCTTTTAAAATTTATTGATATCGATGACCAGCATTTTTGTTCGTCGTAAAATGGAGTCATAAATGAAAAACACGGAGTACCCCTGTGTATGCGGGTCATCTCCAAAACGTCGTGTTATAATTTTTTTAATTAAAACGACGTCGTTTTGATATGTCGTTTTCATTCCCCCTATATTCCCTCCTACTCCACTTATCAATTCATTCCCTCCTATTCCTGCTCAACACAAGAAACACACTCAAACACACACACTTAACCCAAATCTCACAAATCTCTCACAAACATCAGTCAATTCATCACTCAAATCACTGAAATCTCTCAAACACACACACTTAGTCGATTCACCCCCAAATCTCACACACATCAGTTGATTTTGCCCCAAATCTCTCAAGCCCTAATTTCAGTCTATTTTGCCCTAATTTCAGTCGTTTTGTGGAAGTTGCAGTCGCGTAATCAAAAAGGTATGTTCATAAAACGTAATCAAAACTCTCATGGATAAATCTTGGATTCTGTCCGATAGATTATCAATCGCGTACGAGGAAGGTGTGAATGCATTTTTAGAGTTTGCACAATGTAATAATCCGAATTCGGACGCCATTCCATGTCCTTGTGTAAACTATATAAATTTGTGTCACACTTCAGTTTCCAACGTGCGCTATCACCTGTTTAAACACGGGTTCGATGAGAAGTATAAGGTTTGGTCCTTCCACGGAGAGAGTTTATCTAAGTCTGAACCTAATGAGTCTAATCAGCCTAGACCTCCTCAGTTCGACTACGCGAAGGAGATGCTACATGATGCCTACACATATTCAGAGAATGAACCTAGTTCATTGAAGTCACTTCTTGAATAATGCGACAAGCCACTTTATGAAGGGTCTAACCATAATGCACTAAGTGGGTTGCTGAAATTCCAACATTTGAAGGGTCAATTTGGCTGGTCTGATACAAGCTTTGATGCTTTATTGGGCGAGCTAAATGATGTTTTGCCTCCAAATAATGCAATCCCTAAGTCGCTATACGAAGCCAAGAAGTTGCTAAAAGGCCTAACTATAGAATACATAAAGTATCATGCTTGTGCTAATGACTGTGTCTTATTCTGGAAAGAACATGAGGATGCTACTCAATGTTCAACATGTGGCACTTCTCGGTGGAAGGAGAATACCAAGAACGTGCCGAGAAAAGTTGTTCGGTATTTTCTGCCAATTCCTAGATTTAGGAGAATGTTCGCGTCACCAGAAACCGCACGGGACCTGACTTCGTGTTGGGATTCGGTGCCTAAAACGAAGGCCCAGCGGAAGCGGTAAAACGAAAATTAATTCGATCCGAATCCCTACGAGGATCGATCGAGCTACGTATATACGAATATATAAACAAAAACAAGAGTCGTAAGAAACTAACCCTCGAAGTTCGTTGATTAAATGCTAACTTTATCTTGAGCTATTCCCCAAGCTCTTGAACGATCCAACGCCGAAAGCACCGCGTCTCTACTTGCCACGCGCCGGAAAAACGAACGGAATGACAACACCTTGCTATCCTCCGAGGATACGGCTAGAGCTAGGTGATGAAGCTTGCAATATGAGATTATCACACTCTAAGTGTATAACTCACAACTCTCAATTAATCTCTTGAAATTTCTCAAAGAAAACCAAGAAGAAATGAAGAACAAGAAGAAGACTTGAGAAATGAATTCAAAAAATTCTTTTTCTCTCTCTCTCTCTCTCTTCATACGTGAGAAATGAATGAATGATTTGAGAGATGATGTCTTCTACATTTATTCTATTCCCACCCAAGATAACAACTCATCCCACTACAACACTTGTCCCACAAGTCTTAATCATCCATTAAAGAATGGAACAAGAAACAAAAGGAAGCAAGGTGGAAAGAGGGAGGGGGGGCCAAGATGAAATTCGGACGAGTTCGGTTCGTTTCCGACTCCGGCGAGTCCAAACAGATAAACTCCGATTCCATATCGATGTATTTATATCGATTAATTAATCCAATTAATTAAACATATCAAATACATTATAACATAATTAATTTCTCCAAGAAATAATTATATCCATGAATTAAATTAATCACCCGGTGATATATTTAATTCATTAGGCCGTAAATCAATTTATCCAATAAATCGATTTAGACATCTAATGTCCTAAATTTAGATATCCAATATCTAATATTCATAATGAGAGAATTAGCTTGATTCATTCCGTTGTCAATCCTATTGCGCGACTCGGTAGGTCCGTCTCAGTCAGCAATGGGAGGAACCAAAGAGTAGTAGCACCACCTAGCCAGTCTGGCGGCCTACACTGTACCCCAACTGAGAACGAATGATAGGAATCATTCAAGAACCATTCTGTCGTGAATACCAGTATACGTATAAACCCTTCTTTCAAATGTCCCGATCAAGTTATAGGGTCACGGTCAGTCAAACCCTATCTGTACTTGACGCTATGCATGCATTAATGCAAATCGAGATCATCGAGCTGTCGTGTATCTAATACAACTAGCTCCAATGCTTTGGCCAAAGACTTATGATCTCATCTGCCAATAACCACATAGGACATATAACCCGCTCACTAATGGGAGAAAGAATTCTATCTTGGTATTCAGTAGGACCTGCTACTTGCCCGTCAAGATGCACGTCGAGGTTGACCCCCGCCTTAGGTTTACGGTCGAACTACTCTAATGAAAATCTTGACGTCACAAGCACATCCCTACTAAATCCTCAAGTCGAAGGTTCACGAATACCTATCACAACCTTTCGATTCCGTCATTGGTGTCCGAGTGAAATCCGTGTGACGAATCGAGGGTGAGTCGGTTCGAGTATACTAATCTAATTAGCATACCTATAACGTGTGCTCCCACTAACCATTAGTGTTCGACAGGCACTCTCCATGTCAAAGAACACGTCATACAAGTCTTTACATAAACTTAACGCCCAGTCAAGTTTCATCGACTTGCGAACGATTAAGTATTTGAGCTATAAACCTTTCCAGTGCCGACCCCCTTATCCAATAAGGAGTGGAACGTTTTGCTCTCAAATACACGGACTAGTTTCTATATGTTTATTTACGAGTTAGGAATGCCAGTAACTTCCAGTAAATAAAGAAACAATCATTTGCCTTATATAAATGGTTTACATAATTACAAGTACAATGCCCTCACTCAACAACCTCTGAGTGGCATTCGAGGGCATACTCCTAACAATTCGCACGCGCAAGGTCGGGTCAGTGATGGAAAGCTGAAACATCCTTCTGATTCCCCATCTTGGAAACTTGTTGATGACAAGTGGAAAGACTTTGGAAACGAAGATAGGAATCTGAGGTTAACCTTGTCCGCGGACGGTATAAATCCTCATAAGTCATTAAGTGCAAAGTATAGTTGTTGGCCGGTTACCCTAGCAACATACAATCTGCCTTCTAATTTGTGTATGTCAAGAAAGTTCTTGATGTTGACTCTATTGATATCAGGTCCAAGGCAACCTGGTAACGATATCGATGTCTACTTGGCACCACTAATTGCAGATCTGAAAGAGTTGTGGGAACCGGGCGTTAAGACATACGATGCTTATAGGAAACAGTTCTTCAATTTAAAAGCAGTCTTACTTTGGACTATAAATGACTTTCCCGCATATGGTGACCTGTCGGGGTGTGTTACCAAAGGTTATAAAGCGTGTCCAGTATGTTCCGAGGAGACCTACTCACAATGGCTGACAAATTCCAAAAAAGTATGCTTCCTCGGGCATAGAAGATTCCTCCCAGTAACACATCCATTTCGCAAAAGAAAAAAGGATTTCAATAATCAACAAGAGAGCGGTCTGATTAGAAGACCGAAATCGGGTGAAGAAGTTTACGAGTATCTTGAGGGGTTTGAGACTAAATGGGGTAAGAAGATTAAGGCAAAGAAGGATATTTACACGTGGAAGAAGAAAATATCAAAGAAGAAGAAAATGCCACGTTTGCAGAGATCGAAAAAGATAAAAGAAACTGTCGATGCGAGATCGAAACTTTTTCATAAAAAATCTATCTTTTTTGAACTAGAGTACTGGAAGCATTTGCTTGTTCGTCACCAGTTAGATGTGATGCATATAGAAAAAAATGTATGCGAGAGTATTTATGGGACGTTACTGAATTTGCAAGGCAAGACGAAGGACAGTTTAAAGGCACGAAAAGATCTTAAAGAGTTGGGGATTAAGCCTGAGTTAATAAGTCAACCGAAAGGGTCTGGCCATTATCTTCCACCAGCTGTCTACTCATTAAACAGCTCGGAGAAACTTATGTTTTATGACATGTTGTCTAACATAAAAGTGCCCGAAGGCTATTCCTCCAATTTTAAGAATCTGGTGTCCAACGATTCGAAGTTGAATGGATTGAAGTCCAACGATTGTCACGTACTAATGCAACAGATTCTTCCTTTTGCAATCAAAGGGGTGTTAAACGTGAAAGTTAGGAAAACTATTATATCGTTGTGTCACTTCTTCAACGAGCTGTGTAGTAAAGTTGTTGATGTTAGTAAGCTAGGCAAGCTGCAAAATGACATCGTATTAACTTTGTGCTTATTAGAGAAGTATTTTCCGCCTTCGTTTTTCGATGTCATGATTCATTTGATGGTGCATTTAGTCAGAGAGGTTAGGTTATGTGGCCCAGTCCACTTTAGGTGGATGTATCCGTTTGAGAGGTACATGAAAACACTAAAGGGTTATGTACGAAACCATTATCGACCCGAGGGTTGCATGGCGAGAATGTTATGTGGCGGAGGAAGCATTAGAGTTACATTAGGTTACTTAGAAAACATGAAGTCTATTGGAAATCGTAATGATCGAGTTGACGAAAGAATTCGCACTGGTAAACCTTTATCAGCGGCTACCATCCGTGTTGTGGATTCTAAGTTACTTGATCAGGCTCATCTCTATGTAATACGAAACACTGCCGACGTTGAACCGTACATAAATCAGCATATGTTAGAACTTAAGGATCTTAACCCGCGTCGAAATAATATATGGCTGCAGACCCAACATAGTCGGACGTTTAGTGGCTAGTTTAAGAAG
The DNA here is from genome assembly GCA_033398695.1 of Orobanche coerulescens. Classification (NCBI taxonomy): domain Eukaryota; kingdom Viridiplantae; phylum Streptophyta; class Magnoliopsida; order Lamiales; family Orobanchaceae; genus Orobanche; species Orobanche coerulescens. The sequence goes on along the minus strand of JAWKAU010000345.1, from coordinate 84,307 downwards.
TTGGTTCAAAAGGGTTTGGCTAACGGGGAAAATATTTGTGAAACTGTTCGTTGGTTAGCAAAAGGCCCTGATTTTGCCGTTAGTGAATATACCGGTTATGCCATAAATGAATATAAATTCCATACAAAATCTCGCGATGAATCTAAAACCACTCAAGGTAGTGGAGTATCTATAGTTGCAAATACTATGCAGATTGCTAGTGCAAAAGACTCCAATCCGGTGTACGGCGCTGTTACCTACTTCGGTCGCATATTGGAAATATGGGATCTTGATTATCGTACATTTACGGTTCCTGTTTTCATGTGTGAATGGGTAGATAGTCGTGGAGTAAGAAAAGATGATTTAGGGTTCACAGTAGTTAACTTTGATAGGCTTGGTCAACGGTCTGAACCCTTCATATTAGTTAGTCAAGCAAGACAAGTTTTTTTCGTTCCGGACCAACAAGATAGGAACCTGTTAGTTGTTGGCTTCACACCACATAGGATGCATGATGTTACACAAGATATGAACCTGTCTTTAGTAGACCTAGACGATGATTTTAAGTGTACGCGCCCGGATGACGAGGGCATATTCGTCTTAGATCATTAGTTTTTGGTATGTTTATTTATTATTTAACTGTTTAGTTACTATTTAACTGTTTATTTATTATTTGTTAACTGTTTATTTTGTTAATTTTAAACTGGTTGCTTTTTGGTAATAAGATGGCCTCGGGTTCTGGTTCTGATTCGGACGGCGAAGATGTTTCGAACCGGTTAGTTCGAGTCGGATCCCGAATTCGGTTCCAAGCAAAGAGGCCCAACAATAAAAGCAAAGGCGAAGAACAAAACAATAATCACTTATAATAAAAGAGGTGTGCCAGTTGGACTGGGGGCGAAGAAACTGTCAACTTTTGAGGGATTGGTTGCAAGATCTATGGTTCTCATAACCTATGATTCTTGGTTAGTTGTAGATGCTGAAACAAAGGAAGCTTGTTGGCAATATATTTTGGTAAGTACTGAAATATTTTATTCTAATTATGTTTTAGTTTTAGTAATTTATTCTAACTGTGTTTTGTTACGTTTCAGACACATTTTGTAGTTAGCCTAAAGAGTCGGAAGCAAGTTCTCCAGTCAATCGGGGTAAAGTGGAAAAACTTCAAGCATTATCTCTACAAGAAGTACATTAAGCCACTAAAGGATGATGAGTCCTGGGAGGCCAAGGAGCGATTAAATACTCGCCCCGCATGTTATCCGTCCGTGAAAAAAAAGTGGAAGGCATTCGTATCACAAAGAACTAAGAAAGCTTTTGAGGTATTTGTATTTGTTTAAGTTTGTTAAATAGTTATAATTTGTATTTGTTTAAGTTTCTAACTATTTGTATTTGTAAAACAGAAAGGAGTGCAAAGGCGTCGGCTATCAGGGCACGTAATAAGTACAACCATCGTTTGAGTGAAAGGGATATCTTTGGACTCATTTCGAGATGGTATATGTAATTTAATTTAATTTAATTTAATTATATTCTTATGTTAATTGACTTTTATTTTGTTGACAACTTAGATGACAAGCGGCACAGAGGAAGAAGAAATTGATCGGGTAGAATGTTGGAAAAAGCAAGAGAAAAGAAGAAAGGAGGTTTCGATCCAAATTGCCCAACAAGTTATCGATAAAATTGTAAGTTTCATATAGTCTCTTCTTTATTTTGGTATGTTATAAGTTTTTAAAAGTTTGACTTGTTGCTTGTTTGTTGTTAACTATTTTGGTATGTTTGACTTGTAATCTGGTTTGTGTATTCAGGAGGAGCTAAAGAAGGACAAAGATTTCATAGACGATCCAATGGGAGCACAAGATTTGTTAACAGAAGCTCTGGGTATCGAAGAACAACGTGGGCGTGTTCGTGGGATGGGTCGTTATATAACACCGCATCAGTACTTTCTAATACCCAAAAATGTCAAGCAGTACCTGAGACAACATGATAAGAAGATGAACCAACGACTCAGAGATGTTGAAGATGAGTTAGCAAGAATGAAAAGATGTGGAAGTAATGCTTCTGAGGGTGCAAGTAATTACCGTTTCTGGAGCGATCAAGACGAAGAACCAAATGAACCAAGTGAACCAAATGTAAGTCATTTATATATTCTGTTTGGATTTATAACTTAAACACTCAGGTTTACTAAGATATAAATCTTGTGTAGGATAAATTATGCTATCTTGCGGTCGACGATCCTTCAAATATAGTCGCCAAAGGAACCATAGTGAATCCGTTTGTTGAAGGTATATATTTATATATATTTAAACTTTATATATATTCTTACTTATTTAATATTTATTTGTTTATATATTAGATGGGAACCTTGAAGTTACCGTTGATACATCTGTTCAAGGAGAAGCTAAGCTACCGAATCTAATTCTCGATGAGTTTGTTGAGACTGTTAAAGATGCCCTCGGGTACATACTAAGTTGGCCGACTCACCTAGCCATTCCATGTTCTGGTTTGGTATGTTTTTTATTATAAAACAGTTGACTTTTTTATGTTTAAGTTAGTTAATTAGTGTTAGTTATAGTTTGACTTGGTTATATTTGTGTAGAACAAGATAGCAGTGGCCAAAAAGATGGAGAAAAAGGATGCTGTCCAAGAAAAGGAGAAACGCAGAATCGAAGAAGCAAACAAGCGAAAAAAAGATGAAGAAGAAGCCAAAAGAAAAGAAGAAGAAGGAAAGAAGAATGGAGAGTTGGGAACTGTGACCCACCAGAAAAAAGAAAAGAAGAAGAAGCGCCAACGAGAAGCCAACAACGAAGAACCGACAGTTGACAAAAAACGACCCGAGGTAAACTGATCGATCTTTGTATTTAACATTTATTATTTTTTCAAGTTTTTCTATTTTTATTAACAAAATGACCAAAATGTCCTCCTACTCAGGTTGACCAATTGCAGACAACATATGTGGATGATGGGAAAAAGTTACACTTGGTTGCAGGTATTTTTTCTAGTTTTTCTATTTTTCAAGTTTTTCAAGTTTTTGTAGTTGATATGTTGATACAGATACATGTTAGATAGATGTAAGTTGATACAGATACATGTTAGATAATAACCAGCTTGATATGTTGTAGTTGAAGTGAAGGATAAAGGCCAAAGTCCGGAAACTCTCGCCTCTGTTGCAAAAACTAAGAAAAAGGCCGGAAATCCGTTGAGAAAAATGACGACGAGAGGGCAGAAGAGAGTACGGAAGAGAATTAACGAAAGGCTTGGGTTGAAAATGACTGCAATGATGGTTGATGGACAAGTTGCGAAGGTCGATTCCATTAAAGTGCAGTGCGAGGATGATTTGTTTGGGTACGACAGTTTCACGTAAGTTAGTTAACTTATAATTTAGTTATTTTAGCTAGTTAATTTAATTACTTAGTTAATTTAGTTAACTTTATTTTAACAGGTACTTAAACTGGAATGACTTTGACAAGCTTTTTGCGATGGATGAATTAAGCGGTCTTTGTCGTTGCATCTTATACCGTGTAAGTTAGTTAATTTAGTTAGTTAATTTAGTTAACTTATTATTTAGTAGTTAATTTAGTTAATTAACTCTATTTTAACAGGTTCTTGTATGAGCAAATCAAGAATGGGTCACAACAAGATCATGGAGTTTGTTTCATGACCCCGACTGCAACCATGAGTTCTGAACGTAAAGCGAGGGCCCAGAATATCGAGGATGCAAGTCGAGTCATTGCAAAACGATTATCTTCAAGGAAGCAAAATGACATTGTCATACTGCCATACAATCCCGGGTTAGATTTTCGACAATCTTCAAATTAATTAGTAAATATTAACTGTTTTTAACAGAATTTGATTTTTGTTTTTTGTAGAAGACATTGGGTGTTGGGCGTCCTTAATATGAAGACAAGCACATGCTATTATCTCGATTCCCTCACGACAAGCGATGTCAATTCTCAGTTTAAGCAAATAGTGGATGCGTAAGTAATACAAATTCTCAGTTTAACCATTATCTCTATGATGTAATACTTAACTGGGTTAATTCGGTGTAGGGCAATTGCAATGTATGATGTACAAGTTGGAAGCAGTAAGAGAACCAAACTTATCTGGGTTAATTCTAAGGTTAGTTAACTGATCTAAGGTTATTATATATATTTCTGTGATTATGCAGGGTCAGTAGTAATTAGTCTTGTGTTGTTTTAAGATATATAAAGTTAAGTTGTAGTAAAGTTAGTAATTAATTGTAACAATTAAATGTGTCTGTTGTGTAGTGTCCACGTCAGCCCGGATTCACCGAATGTGGGTACTTCATGCTGAAGTTTATGAAGGAGGTTGTTAAGCATGGAGTTCGGGTTCTCGAAAATGACAATGTAAGTTAATTACTTAAAGTAGCTATAAAGTTTACTTTTTTATTAGTTTATTTGAAGTAGGTATGATTCTGAGTATGAATGAAGTAGGTTAAAGTAGCTGGAATGGTTTGTCTTAACTGTTTTATGGTGTTTAGAGTCTGGTTTGATTTTGTTGATTTGTGTTGTTTTATGGTGTTTAGAGTCTGGTTTGAATCTCAGTTTTGTGACTGTGAATTGGCAGCTGGTTTTAGAGTTTAGATGCCGTTTCTCGGTTGTTGATAAGTGGTAATTTTACCACTTATTTCTAGGATTTTATACTAGGTTTTTATCTCGTTTCGTGATTAATGTGCTCGTATTTGGCTTATTTATGATTAGTCGAGCCGTATTACGCGTTTGGGTTGGTTTTAGTGTGTGTGCAGGTTTTTAGAGCCAAACGGACCCAAAACGAGACAAAGGACCGAGAGTCGAGTCAAGCGGACGAAGAAATGGATTTTTTGCGAGAAACAGTCGAACCTATCGTCCCTGCCTATCGGCCGATAGGTGCGCCCAAAAGGAGTCCCTGCCCTATCGAGTGAAGAGATCGACGAACCAACTATCGGCCAGCCTATCGGCCGATAGGCCAGGCCGAAAGGCTTCCCAGTGGGCTCTCGTATTTTGGCGGATTTTGACTCTTTTGGATGGATTTAGTTTCCTAGATTAGGGCTAATCGGGGTTGTAACCCCCTTAGGCTATTTAAACCTCCCCCTAGACCTAGTTTTGCTATCTTTTATCTATTATCTATCTTTCATCAGCCCTTTTCATCCTTTATCATCTTTTACATTTTTTTACATCCTTTTAGCAAGATTTATTCTTTTGATTCAAGAACTTTTTGGAGGAGAATTATTATTGAAGACTCGGAGTTCATCCGTAAGGGTTGTAATCTCTCTTTTTATATTAATAATATGCATTCTTCATCAATTTCTTGTTTAATTTTAATTATGTCTGGCTAATTCCTTTGATTGATTCTAGGGTTAGTAATTTTAATTGATGTTCACATGATGTTCTTTTGATTACCTTTTGACCTTTCATCCTAGGCTTGTGTTCAAGTTGTGTTAAATCTCATGTTAGATTAAAGGGCCCTTAATCGATGCATGTTAGCTAATTGATTTTGTCCGGAAGGAGTAATTGATTAGTGGAAATACTTGACGCACAATATGATTTTATCTTGAGACCTAGCGGAGAAAGATAAATCATAGATAAATAAGTTGGTGCTTTTAAGTGATTTCAATTCTTTGAGCCTGGCGAAAAGGGTTTAAATTAACTATCTTTCTAGGTTGCCTTGAGCGGAATTCTAGATCGGCTAAGTGATTATTTCTAGGATTGAATTAAAATTTGGGGAAAAGGAATTAAATGAATGAATTGTGTGAACTCAATTAGATGATACTACCCTAGGATCAATTACCTTTCGACTTGTGATTTTATCTTGCTAATTTGCTTTATTCGCTTAATTTAGATATTTCATCTTTTATTTAATTTTCGTTCTTCGATTTTTAAAGTTAGATAATTAGAATCAAAACAATTTTTCGGATTCCTAAATAGCAGTCAAATTTTGAGTAGAGTTAATTCCTTTATTTTCGACACATCAATTCCCTTGGGTTCGACACCTTGGAAATACTCCGAGGTTTTACAAATTTTAAAATTGATCGGATTTGAAAACCATACTACGCGAAAACAAGCGATCAATTTTTGGCGCCGTTGCCGGGGAATTGATAGAAAATTTAAGGGAATAATTCGAAAAAGAAGAGATTGTTACTTTAGGTAGTTTACTTTTATTATTAATATTCGATCTCGTTTCCTCACATCTTGTTTTCTCTTCCTTGTAGGCGGTGCATGATCACAAGATCCCAAGGAAAGGACTTATTTCCATTGGATCCGGAAATCGAGAAGTCTTTGAGGAGGAAGAAGCAAGAAGCGAGAACCGAGACTATTTATATACCTTTCGTTGATACCATGGCCGGCATTGTTGACCCACCACGAGAACTCGCTCGTCCCGAGAAGATCCCTTTGAATGCCCGCTTTCGACCTAAGCTGGACGATTATCAAGAAGGAGGTTGGGGAAAGATTGATGCCAACAACTTCGAGCTAAAGCCGTCCCTCATCGCTACAGTGAAGTCTCAAACATACGGAGGGGGAGTGAATGAAGATCCAAACGCTGACCTTGAGTCGTTTTTGGATATATGTGCCACCATCAAGCAAAACGGAGTGCCTCCGGATGTCATTAAGCTCCGCCTATTCCGGTTTTCCCTAGAAGACGATGCGCTAGATTGGTACAAGAGCCTAGATCGGAAGGAAATTGGTACTTGGAGAGAGATGACTCGGTTGTTCTTAGCACAGTTCTATCCTCCCTCGAAGGTGCAAAAACAAATCAACGATATCTTGCAATTCGAGCAATATGAGGATGAATATTTATACGAGGCATGGATCCGATTTAAGAAGCTACTTCGCAAATGCCCACAGCATGGAATTGACAAGGAGGAAATCTATATTCGGTTTTATCGGGGTTTGACGAGGAAGGCTAGAAGAGAGTTGGACTATTCATCGAAAGGGGGATTTCTTGCTAACGATTATGAAGAGGCCAAGAATCTCATCGAGCTAGCAGTCAACAATGATTATGAGGAGGTGACCGATAGGAAGATGACGAGAAGAAAGGTTCCATCCGGTGACGAGGACGCCTACGGTGATTTGAAGGCGAAATTTGAAAGACAACAAAAAGAACTTGAGATGCTAAGAAAGAATACTTTGGGAGTCAATTCAGTTTTTGAGGAGCTAAACGAGCCTATTGCAGTTAAGGAGGATGTGAATTACATGCAAGGAGGAAACTTCCGGCAAGGGGGAAATATGGGGAACTATTATCCGAACAATCGACACCACCCTAATTTCTCCTACGCCAACCCGAACAATGCTCTTCAGCCACCACCGGGATTTAACGTGAAAAATGGGGTTATTCAAGAGCCGATTGCTAAGACACCTATGGAAGAGATGTTGGAACGGTTGGAGGCGAGCCAAAAAGATTTTATTTATAAAGTAGACAAGAGGTTCGGGGCTCTCGAGCATAGTGTGACATCTATAGGAAACTCAGTGATAGCCTTGACAAAGCAGATGTCGATGGTGGAGACCCAAATGAGTCAAATGGCGAACGCCCAAGCCGGATTTCATAAGCCGGGCCATTTTCCGAGTAGTACCGAGACCAACCCGAAGACACAACAATGCAACGCAATCGAGCTTCGGAGTGGGACAAGATACAGTAATCATGGGGCTGGAGTTAAGGAATCTGGAAACGAGGATATGCTAGAAACGGGAGCCGAGAACGAGAAGGCAGATGAAACACAGCTGAACCTATCGGATAGCCTATCGGCCGATAGGCCCAACCGATACCCATACAGCATGTCGGCAGTGAAGCCTATCGACCCACCTATCGGCCGAAAGGCTCCTGGAAGTTCGAATGTGAAGAATTTTGAGGAAAAAGCTCCATTCCCACAGCGATTGGCCAAGTCGAGATATGATGAAAAGCTTCAACAATTTATCGACATGTTTCAAAAGGTGAATATCAACATTCCACTTCTAGACGCTTTGAGAGACATGCCGGGTTACGTAAAATTCTTGAAAGACGCTGTGGCAAGCAAGAGGAAGTTGAGGAAGTTTGAAACAATAAATATGACAGAGGAGTGTAGCGCTATCATTCAAAACAAACTCCCACTCAAGCAGAAGGATCCGGGACGTTTTACTTTTACATGCATGATTGGCGACCAAACGTTCCGTAATGGGTTGTGTGATCTCGGGGCAAGCATCAATCTTATGCCTCTATCCATCTTTAAGAGGTTGAAGATTGGGGAGATGAAGCCGACTACCATTTCTCTACTCATGGCGGACCGGTCGATCACTTATCCGAGGGGAATTGTGGAGGATGTGCTCGTTAGAGTCCAACACTTGGTCTTCCCAGCCGATTTCGTAGTTCTTGATATGCCTGAGGACGAGAATCAACCATTGATCTTTGGAAGACTGTTTCTAGCGACGGGGAGAGCACTTATCGACGTCCAGGAGGGTGATCTTACTTTCCGGGTTAATGATCAAAATCTGAAAATTTCCATCTATGACGAGATGAAGAAGCCCGACGATGCGCCCGAGGAATGTTTTGAAATTGAGTCTATTATGCCGCCCCCGACCGACTTGTTGGAGCATTGTATTTCACACTCCATTTACTCACATTCTGAGGTTGAAGAAATTTACGAGGAATTACCAGAGTATGTTCGAATGATGGAGGCGAACGAGTCTCGACCTAATGAGAGGAGCGTATGCTATCTTGATATCAACAAACCCGTTCAAGGGGGAGTAGTCGCCGAAGACCCGGGATGAATGAGCTATCGTCTAGCTAAAGACGTTAAACGTAGCACTTGTTGGGAGGTAACCCAACGTATGTATATTAGTTCGTTTTATTCGTTTATTTTCGATTTTTCGTTTGCGTGATTTTTGTAGTTTCTAGTTTCGTAGTAGCTTTGCTAGTTTTTGTTAAGTTCTAATCCATGCACGCCGAGTTTTGAATACTTGCAGGTCTTTAATCGCCATATCCAAGCAAAAACGGGACCAATTATGCGAAAGAGGAAAAGCTGGAAAATTTTTTGAGACAGAAAATCCTATCGGGCGAGCCTATCGGCCGATAGGCCCGGCCGATAGGCTGAGGAAAATTAGAAAAATTTTTATTGTTGCAAGCAGTGGTCGACAGGAATTCCACATCGACCGATATCCCGCCCGATATGAGCATGGTAAGAGACAGAAGTTCCTATCGGCCCAGCCTCTCGGCCGATAGGCCTGGCCGATAGGGCATACCAGGCCCAGTATACACTACGAGCTTGCCGACAAACCCGCCATTTCCGCCACAGTGATCAGGTACTCCATTAACAAAGCCACTCCTTTCTCTTTTCAAACTTATTCCTCCTTTGGGATGCGAAATAAGTTTGGGGGGAGGGAGAAGTGCGGCTTTGTTAATTTCTTTACGTGTGAGTACCTTGTTTGCCTTGTATCATTATTTGTTTGCGTTGGTGCCCGTTGTTTTTATTTGTGCTTATTATTTTGGTGTTGCGTGGATTTAGCTTTTTGTTGCTTAGTTTTTTAGATTTTTATTTTTTTCGTTTGGTGAGTTTGCTAGTTTCTATTTTTTAGGTCGTAGTAGTTTTTTTTAGATTTCGTGTTTGCTTTTATTTGCTTTTCGTTGTTTGTTTTAGATAGCCTTGCTTGTCTTAGTTTTTCTTTATTAGTGAATTTTTCGTGCTTCTATTTGTGTGATACCAATGTTACGACACTGTTTTTCTCTCTGAAGAAACAGTCGAGTTTTAGTCGAGTTGTAGTCAGTATTTCTGTTTTTCAGAGTATTCATTTAGGTCCAAAATTTTTCGTGATTGTAGAGGTCTTGGCAGATAAGAGACGATACATACTTGTTTTAAAATCACCGTCAATACGTTTGGTTACATCTTCCGGATAGTGAGTCATACTGTTTCGTCAGTCGGGTTGGCACTTACATTGAGTTTAGAGTTGGTCAGTTTTTCTCAAAAGTTGAGATAGTGTTGTTCTATGAAGGGAAGTCTTGTAACCGGGGGCATTCGCGTGACCCGTTGTTTACCCTCGCGTAAAATGACGACTCTGATTAGACTAGTGATTTAGATATTTCACATGTGCCAATGATAGGGAACCTAGTAACCGGGGGCATTCGCGTGACCCGTTGTTTACTCTCGCATAAAACGGCGACCTTGATTCGGACATGCGGAAATTATATATTCGAGTTGTTTCTCCGCTGTAGACGGGAACTTAGTAACTAGAAGCATCCATGTGCCCCATGAGTGTCTTTTACGTCAAACGGTTTCCTAATACATGAGAAGGGAAGTTCCACCCTAGGATAACCCCGATGAAACATCCCGAGATCCTAACCTAGTGGTCAACTCGAATCAAATTCTTGAACATATATATAAGGGAATACTGACCGAGGTTTATTTGTTATGAAACTCGTAGAATTGTGCCACTAGACTGTGTAACGGGACGAACTAGCTTGTTTATTTTAGCCTTTCATATTGACGGTCGATTTGACTCACGTTTTGTTAATCTTTGAGCTGGATTTTCTTCATGAACGAATGATTAGGACTGAAGTTGACTACTTTGCGGAATCATTATTCTAAATGCAGCTCGCTTTTACGACACTCGGATTATTTAGAGAGAATTACAGGGTAGTATTGATTAGGTTGAACACTATGAGTTGCACGATGATTCACGACTTTCTTTTTCCTTTCTTTTTCTTTTCTTTTTGTTGTTCGGGACGAACAAGGCTTAAGTTTGGGGGGGTTTGATAAGTGGTAATTTTACCACTTATTTCTAGGATTTTATACTAGGTTTTTATCTCGTTTCGTGATTAATGTGCTCGTATTTGGCTTATTTATGATTAGTCGAGCCGTATTACGCGTTTGGGTTGGTTTTAGTGTGTGTGCAGGTTTTTAGAGCCAAAAGGACCCAAAACGAGACAAAGGACCGAGAGTCGAGTCAAGCGGACGAAGAAATGGATTTTTTGCGAGAAACAGTCGAACCTATCGGCCCTGCCTATCGGCCGATAGGTGCGCCCGAAAGGAGTCCCTGCCCTATCGAGTGAAGAGATCGACGAACCAACTATCGGCCAGCCTATCAGCCGATAGGCCAGGCCGAAAGGCTTCCCAGCGGGCTCTCGTATTTTGGCGGATTTTGACTCTTTTGGATGGATTTAGTTTCCTAGATTAGGGCTAATCGGGGTTGTAACCCCCTTAGGCTATTTAAACCTCCCCCTAGACCTAGTTTTGCTATCTTTTATCTATTATCTATCTTTCATCAGCCCTTTTCATCCTTTATCATCTTTTACATTTTTTTACATCCTTTTAGCAAGATTTATTCTTTTGATTCAAGAACTTTTTGGAGGAGAATTATTATTGAAGACTCGGAGTTCATCCGTAAGGGTTGTAATCTCTCTTTTTATATTAATAATATGCATTCTTCATCAATTTCTCGTTTAATTTCAATTATGTCTGGCTAATTCCTTTGATTGATTCTACGGTTAGTAATTTTAATTGATGTTCACATGATGTTCTTTTGATTACCTTTTGACCTTTCATCCTAGGCTTGTGTTCAAGTTGTGTTAAATCTCATGTTAGATTAAAGGGCCCTTAATCGATGCATGTTAGCTAATTGATTTTGTCCGGAAGGAGTAATTGATTAGTGGAAATACTTGATGCACAATATGATTTTATCTTGAGACCTAGCGGAGAAAGATAAATCATAGATAAATAAGTTGGTGAATTTTAAGTGATTACAATTCTTTGAGCTCAAGGGAAAAGGGTTTAAATTAACTATCTTTCTAGGTTGCCTTGAGCGGAATTCTAGATCGGCTAAGTGATTATTTCTAGGATTGAATTAAAATTTGGGGAAAAGGAATTAAATGAATGAATTGTGTGAACTCAATTAGATGATACTACCCTAGGATCAATTACCTTTCGACTTGTGATTTTATCTTGCTAATTTGCTTTATTCGCTTAATTTAGATATTTCATCTTTTATTTAATTTTCGTTCTTCGATTTTTAAAGTTAGATAATTAGAATCAAAACAATTTTTCGGATTCCTAAATAGCAGTCAAATTTTGAGTAGAGTTAATTCCTTTATTTTCGACACATCAATTCCCTTGGGTTCGACACCTTGGAAATACTCCGAGGTTTTACAAATTTTAAAATTGATCGGATTTGAAAACCATACTACGCGAAAACAAGCCATCAGTTGTCCCTGTTATTGGCTAGTTAACTTGTCTAATTATGCTTGTTTTACTGTTTCGTAACTTGTAAGTGAAGGTTGTTTTACTGCTTGGTAATTGAATCTCAGTTTGTGTAGGTTATTGCCTAGTTAATTGATCATCTTGTTTTACTTGTAAGTGTAGGTTATTTGTTTTGTTAATATGAATTGGCAGCTGGTTTTAGTTGTAAGTGCAGGTTATTGCCGGCTCTCGGTTGTCCTCATATTGCCTAGTTTTGTATGTGAATTGAAGTTTTGTGACGTGAATTGTGGTCATGGTGATAATGAGCAGTCTAGATTGTCTTGTAGTTGGTCTTAGTTGTCTTATTTAAACTGTGAATTGTGAATTGTGGCTGTTGGTCTTAGTTGTCTTATTTAAACTGTGAATTGAAGTTGTGACTGTGAATTGAAGTTGTCACTGTGAATTGTGGTGAATTGTGGTTTTGTGACTGGTCTTAGTTGTCTAGCTTAGTTAGTCCGCGGATCCTATTTAAACTGTTTTAACTTATTGTTTTATTTGACTAGATTGGAGGTGAAAGCAACGACTACACTGATGCGGATTTCGACGACATTCGAGAAGAATGGTGTACTTATGTGTCGAATTTTATTTTTAGGGAGTAAAACTGTTTGTAGGAATAGGTACAGTTGGTAGAAATGGGTACAATTGGTAGTAATCGTAAACTAGATAATATTGATCCGATTTTGACATGATCGAGTTTAGTCGAGTCATGTAATGAATTGGTAACGCATGGTTTTGCGATATATATGAAATGCGTTAATTTTGTACAATCGATCAGCAGGTTTTGTAATGAATTGGGTACAATTGGTATATAATTGCAGGTTTAGAAGGAGGGTCATGAAAGCCAGAAAAAATAAATAAAAAATTTTGAAGTTATGACACGCAAAAACTGAAATCAGAAAAAGGGGTCATAACTTTTATGACACACATATATAGTTGTCAGAAAAGGGCGTCATAAAGTGGGTGTCATAAGTGCGTGTCATTGTACAATGACGAACAAATGCGAGTCATAATGAGTTATGACTGGTCCTTCTATGACCAGCATTTGCGCGTCATAAAGGCCCTTTATGACGCCAAATGCGCGTCAAGAAAGACTCTTTTTCTATTAGTATAACACTTATGATAAATATGATAAATGAGGGTTTGAGATGGATGTGTTCTTGATGATATAGTGATTCTAACCACGTTGTAACTATCATGCTCATCTTGTTGGATGAATTTAGCTCAGTAGAATACCTTTGAATCAGTTAACTTCACCGTAATTAGATTTAACTAATAGAGTTGTTATCATAAAATGATTAAACACCATTTTAAGTTTTCACTTACCTTGGGAAGAACTTGGCCATGTTAGAAGTAGAAGGATGTCGTCTTACTCAGATTTCTTAAGAATCATATTCTCCTTATGTTTAGCTCAGCAAGGTTTTGAATGGTTAAGGATATTTTTCAAACCAACAACAACAATTTTTCATTAATCTAATGTGTTGAGAACTTAGAATACTTTGATCATCATACTATATAGTTGGTGAATTCATCATGATGTTAATGGATCGTCCAGCCTTGTAAAGAAAGATTTTGATAACCTTCATGGATATGGTGTAATCTCATAACTAATAACCTTGTTGTAAGCTTAATATTCAATTTAGATGAGAGGAGGATGATCGTAAATGTGCAGATTTTACCTTTCAATGTTTTAATGTTTTGGAAAGTGTAATCATCATAAGATGATCTTAACATCATAATTGGTTATTCAACATACCCTTGATAGAACTCTTGTTTATGATGAACCATGTGAACATTCGGTAAAAGTATTGTAAACCGATTTTTATGGTTGTAATGATGTTTAAAGAACTCCTGACATAAGGCTTCAATAATTGGAGATAGCAAACTATTCTAAAGGATTGAAGGATGATGTCTTACTAATCCTATATTGATAATTATACGAATATGTTATTGAGTAAAATGTATTTCGTTTAAGGTTGATTGTTCGAGTAAACAATATTAGTCGAGGACCGTTCATTCGTTCCGACAAGAAGAGGACTATTCTCGTCTCCGTATTGAGGCAAGTTATCTTGCTTGGTTATAATGATGATTATATACTTGTGATGGTTATATATTTCATATGTATGAATTGTTCATGTAATGTTTGTCGTGATTTGACATTGTCCTTGACGTTATTCCGTTTTCTTCATGGGGTTGCATTCCCAAGTACGTCGCTTTGAATCGTTGATCTCGTTGGTCTTATTTTCACTTCAGTGAGTTTTTCTTGATCCTTAATCATATATGTGATTTATTGAATTCGTTGTCATGTTGTATCGTGACATATCCGGAATCATATCTGCGTTCCGATTGGTCATTGTGTAGGATTTTTAGCCAGGCACATATATAGTCATGCGTGGATATTATTTCGCATTGGACGGTGCACACGAGACGTAGTTCGTGAGGCTAATTAGGTACATCGTCACACGTATATTCTGGATTCCGTATACGGGGTGGACATGTACACAGACACATTTCCGAATCGGGCGTACTGTGATGTCCATCTTGAGCTATATTGTTAATCGTTCATAGTCCATGTATGATTGGATGTGTTCGACGATTTGTAACTGATTGTTTCATACGCTCGAGGGTATGATTAATAGTCGGAATGTTTTCCTTGAAATCTATATATGTGAATTGTATAATGTCGGAAGAATTGATTATCATGTATATCTGACCCTGTGTTATGGGCGAAATACTTGTATTGTATTTTAGATCGAGGCAAAGGCAAGGCACGGGAAGAGCATGTTGACGGCGAAGGGTTCGAAGGATTCTAGTTCGGGGGCCCCACATCTTTTGTTGTCCGGTTTATGTTAAACCGTGTTATGTTACTTTATTTCCTGTTTCATTTAAATTGCTATCTGGTTGTATTGACATTTGAAGTATTTGTAATATCCGCAATTTCGGATTTCCGGTAATTTTATTTTTTCGGCGGAAGTCCGTTTCGACGACTCGCATGGGACCGTATCATCATTCTGAGAATGATTAATTCTGCACTTTCTGTCATCCGAGTTCGTTTCGGTGTCGTTTTGTTGAGTTCCGTGCTTTTTGGCGACTTTTCCGCACTTGAGTTCGATTCTTGCGAATCTCGTTGGAAATTACTGTTTCGAGTTTCCCGTAAGTCCGTTTAACTTTGTTAGACGTGTTGTGAACTTCGGTTTGGTTATTCGATCACGTATCGGGATTTTCGAACGTTTTGGGCCATTTTCATAATTTCCCAAAGTTTGGGGTA
The DNA here is from genome assembly GCA_033398695.1 of Orobanche coerulescens. NCBI lineage: Eukaryota > Viridiplantae > Streptophyta > Magnoliopsida > Lamiales > Orobanchaceae > Orobanche > Orobanche coerulescens. The sequence continues at coordinate 68,882 of JAWKAU010000345.1, read as the reverse complement.
ATTACTTTCCGTTGTCGAATTTCGAGCCTTCGGGTGGTCGGAATCATGTGTTCTCTCAGTGTTCGGATTCGTCTTTACGAGTACTTCGTAACCGTGCTTTCGGTTTACGTTCAGGTCTGAGTTTCGGGATTTTTCGGACCGTCGGAACGACCGAGTCTGGCTGGCGGACACATGCGAAAGCGGCCACGAAACGGCGCTGCCTGGCGCCGTGTCTTGCGCCGGGTCGGCCAGGACCAGCAGCCTGCCGAGACACGGCCGAGACACCCGCGCTGATCTGGGCCGTTTCTTTGCGCCGTGTCCGTGGCTATAAATATGGCGAAGCGATCGGGTTTTCTTCATTTTTCTCACTCGTTTCTTCCTCTTCCGCGGCTGGAGCTTTGATGATCATGGAGGGATGTTGTTAGGGGTTAAATCCATGAAGTTTCGAAGTTCATAACATCGATTAATCCTTCCATAACTTGCTCCGATCGACCGAATCAAGGCAAGTTTTCTTAAAATATAGTTTTGGGGATTTTGTTCGATTTGTCCGTTTAATCCGTTTTAACTCAGAATATTGATGGATTGATGATTGTCAAGCTATATTATATCTAATTCCTTGTTATTCCACGGTTGGATTGCCACGGATTTGTCGTTTTATTGAGTATTTTATCGACGCCTTGAAGGTGTTCGATAAAATGTCACAAAGAGAATTCGGGCGTTCTACCATTATTCTTCCTCGTATGATCGATGATTTATTGATTATATGTTGTTAGGGTCGAATTCTTGTGAAGAACTCGAGTCGGAACCCTTCCGTTCGTTGTCTTCTTTCGGGGTCCGAGCTTCCCGGTCGAACCGTGTTCTTCGGAGCGTTTGGTAGCGGTTATTAAGGCAAGTATCTTACTATACGACTTGTATCTTGCGACTAGTAATTATGTATGAGATGTGTGATGATTTTGCTTGCCTTCGTAATTATGTTCCGTTTGAGTTGGTTGTGTTTTCCGTAATTTGAAGGCTTTGCGATAATATTGTTATATTAGTATACGTGTTAGGCGTTGTGCCATTTGTGCAGGATTGCGCCGTACATATGGGACGGTCGTACACTTGGTTGTGTAATGTAATGTGTACCGAACGTGTGTTATGTTGGATATGTGTCGTTAATTGACGATAGTCGTTGCGAGTGTTGAGATTGTGTTATGTGCAGGTGATGTACGATTTTGTGGTGATCAATGTGATTGATCAATTGTGCTCATTGTTGTATGTAATGTGAATGTGAATATGAATATGTGTGTGACCGCTAAGTTCACTCGTGTTGGTCCGACGGGACCTACGAGGATTCGTGGCAGTGGACTACGGGGTCAGAACTTAGTGAGGTACTGAGGTCCAATCGTCTTTGGTCCAGCGAGGCCTACGATAACGCATGGCAGTGGACCATGAGTTTCGGACACAGTACGTCCAACCGGGTGAGCTCGACGGGGCTTACGGTGACACGTGGCAGTGGACTACGGTGTCAGGACTGTGTGTGTGGTTGTTGAGATTGATATAGTCCATGCGGGTTGTTAAGCCTACGGAGACACGTGACAGTGGATCACGGTGTCGGAATTGATTATGTTTGTTTAATTGTGCGTGGTGTAGTTCGTGCGGGTTGTTGAACCTACGGAGACACGTGACAGTGGATCACGGTGTCATGAGCATGATTGTTTTCAAATCAAAGTTTTGAAAAGAAAGTTTTAAGAAAGGAATGTTGGGCCGAGCCCCATGAGATTTATGAAATGTTTTCGTATTGTGAATTATTGAAATACAATTTTTGATTTGGGTTAAGACCCTAAGATTTTCGAAAGGTTTGAAATTCTAAAAATTCCCGAGATGATAATCTTATTTTCGAATGCTTCATAGTTTACCTTCCCTTGTGAAAACCTCCCGGGAATATTTTGATACTTGATTATTATATTGGATTCACGATTATTATTTGCTTGTTACATTTTGTATGATTTGATACTTGCACTAGTAAAATAGTGGAGTTTTACTAACCCCCGAGTAATCGGGGGGTGGATGTCTGTTTTGCCTCCAGGTACATGCAGATTAAGGGGAGCAGTCACAGGATTGGCACAAGAGGATGACGAGCTACGATACTAATCATGAGTCGAGAGTTGTCTTGATTTTTGTTGTGTTGTCAGAGTTGATTTGGTCTTATTTGTATTGTATTTCGACCCCTGTGTGGGTAATGTTATTTAAGTCAGTTTTATCGATTGGGTTGTGTGACCTCATCGGTCTGTGTATTCACGTGTAAGTGACCATATCGATATGTATCATTTTATTGTTTGACCCTGGCTGGGCAAGCATTTGGTTGTTTATGGATGTTTAGCCTGGTAGATCCTTGTGGAAAGGGTCTACGGCGTGTAATATTCCCATATGGTTTTGGGGGTGTTACATTTATGGGATCGGAGCTTAGGTTGCGGAAACCTAGGCTGTCGGGTCGAGTCGAGTCGTGGTTTCTCGAGTAATGTGTGGTCTTGTCGTTTGAGTCGTCAGGTGACAAGTTGAGTTGTGCGTAGTCACAACGTGTCGGTTATGCTGTCGGACGAGATTAGTATCGTGGGCGACCGTCACCTCCGTGCGGCCTGTGGATGTAAGTATCCTCCTTTATGCGTAATACCTGTGTATCTCGATTTTATCTTAGTGAGTTAATTGCGGTGCATAATTTTATTTACATAGTATTGTGTAATATAGTTGTGTTTAATACTTGTGACACATAGTATGTGTATAGAACTGGGCACGTTATTGTTTTATCTTTGAACCACCGGGTGGGGTGGTAGGTTGTGAAAGTTTTAAACCTTGATGGGTTTCGAATAGGTACCGACGGTAGAGTTTGTCAGAAACTCCGATGAATGATTTTGCTGTGTGTTTAAACTTGATACCACGAGATGCATTTGATTGAATTGGCAACCCTGGTTTCCATTTGAGTATATGGTTTTAAATTCGACTGTTTTTGAAATGTTGTAAGTTTTGTCCGCTATGGGTAAGTTTGAGAATGTTTCCTGAAGGACTTTACAGTTTGAGAATTTTGTAGAAATCGATTTTTGGAAAATATTTTGGTGGTGCGGTCAAACCATGGTTTATATGGATTTTTAAAATTTGTTAAATTTTGACAAATGGGCCGTGTATTTTCAAATGACACAATCAGGCGGTATTTGAAAAATGTGTTTTGAAATACTTCGGACATTGTAAAATATTACCGTCATCAACCTTTTTGGCGTTTTGTAAATGGTTTTTAGCACAGTGGGTTCGGCGCAGGACCACGGCGCTATAATGTTCCGTGTAATTATCGAAATTTTGGGCATTCTAGCCCATTGAATTATCTTTGAAAACTTTGAGTACCTTAGAAAATAAATTTGAGACGTCGTTTTAAAATGAATTATTTTCTTGTGGTACATCCAAGGTGCCATAATATGTTTCAAGATTCTTCTACCTCGAGGACCAAAATGTTTTGAGATATTTTCCAATGTTTTAGAAACACTTTTACTTAGACCCGAGGGTCGAATACTTCCGAAAGTTTTTCATGAAAAGAAATTGTCCTCATTTTTATCGAATGCGAAATAGTTTCCAAAGTCTCGATAACGATGTTTCACGATTGTATTTTTATTGAAGGGTGATACACAAGATCAATCGGTGTTTCCAAAATTATTTTCAAAAGGAGGTTTTCGTTTTTAAAACCTATCCATTCCCGTTTGAGGGCTGGGTATGTATGTATGATGTTCGCGTTGTCGTTATGATGTTTGCTCCCGAGTATGATCGAATTGGTGGCATGAACGTCGAGGCGTTGCCACGCATTTGTTGTACTAGCCCTCTGTGAGAGGTGTAACACCCCCAAGATATTCGAGGTGTATTACAGCGCCGTGGACCCCTACATGGGATCCACCAGGCTAACACAAGAAAACACCTCTCGACTAACCGTCTCGGTTAGCAAGGAAACAATCGTTAACAACAAGAACATAAATCAACACGCCCGGTACAACCGGCATAATAAACATCAACCGACAAATGCAGTAACTCCAACGCACACCAATCACAATCCGAAAGGAAAAAGCCTAAGTACTCGCGAGTACAATCTATAAGTTTACAATTTGGAAAACATCCACATCAAAAGAGACAGTAGGAAATAACAAGACTCAATTGCACATGTAAACAACCTTGGCCGACATCCTCGTACCATCCCAGTGCCCGCGTCTGGCTGAACATAACCTGAAATCCATAACAAGAATTTCCCCAAAACGGGTCCCCAAAGGGGTTAGCAATTACGCTAGTACAAGTATTCAAAGCAAACCAATCGCTTACACATTTCATAGTACATGCACCAATATCAATTCAAAAACCAAAACCAGACATGTATTTTCCGGAAAACAAACAGTCAAACAATTTGCCTAGGACCGGGACGAAGCCACGAATCCCACCCGAGGCCTCTAAGGACCCTCCCGAGCTGGCCATTTCATAAAACAAATCACGCACAGGCATCGCCTAGGACCGGGACGAAGCCACGAATCCCACCCGAGGCCTCTAAGGACCCTCCCGAGCTGGCTAGCGAAACAAACTCATGAATCCAGAGTGAAGTCATAGATTCCCCCGAGGCCCCGTCGGACCCTCCCGAGGTGAGTAAAGCACACACAATATACATTACCATTTCACGTTAAGCATAAGGGTTTCCAAGAATACTTGCCTTGAATTATTGACGACGCAACGAACGGAAAGGAAAGTCACCGACGAACGCTAGGAACCAATGAAACCGAACCTAACGATTCGAAGAATACAATCACAACCATTTCTAAATGAATACGGAATTGGAATACACCCAAAAACCCGCCTACGATTCATGTATATTCGTATATAAACAACAACGAGGGCGGACCACAACCAAACCCTCTCGATTCCGTAAAAATCACGAAATATACCATGAATCCGTAGGGAAACTAAGAATACCAACAAGATTAATCATATTCATCATGAATTAATCGACAAAACGAACGAATCGGACAAAACGCGAAAACCCCAAATCTACCCAAAAGTAGGGTTCTAAAGATCTAACCTTGATTATTTGGATCGAAGGATGTTATAGGATGATTGATCGGTGATATAAACTCGAAACTTCATGGATTTGTTGTCCAACAACATGGTTTCGTCTCCTCCAAAACCCCACCATGATGAAGAGAAATGAAATGAAAAATGACGGAAAAAGTCGGTCTGTCATTTATATCTGGGCCGGAACTAGCGTGCGCTAGCCTTCCCGGCCTAGCGTGCGCTATCGGCAAGATCGGCCGAGCACTCTCGGCCATGGCCCGCATGACCCGGCACCACCGACCAATTCCGCCGACCATGACTCGACCGCCCGACCCCGCTAGCGTGCGCTACGGCCGGAAGCTGCGCGCGCTTAGCCGGCCCGGTAGCCCGGACTAACAAACTCACCCAGGTAACGTACGCTAGTCGGACGGCAGCGTGCGCTACACCTGCCGGTTAGCGTGCGCTACGACCGACAGTAGCGTGCGCTACCTGCCGATCCTGACCGAGTCAAGAACCTCAGAATCCCTCTGCCCAGGCCCGATAGCGTACGCTGGCTGACTCGACAGCGTGCGCTACACTGCCGAGCTAGCGCGCAGCGTCCCGGCCGTAGCGTGCGCTACGCCGGTTCCTGCCGGGCCTGCTCGGCCAGTGCCCATCACTTCCGACAGTGCCGCACCGGTCCGGCCAGCTGCTCAGCCGCCACGACCCGATGCCTCGATTTCCGAAAACGCACGGAACGAACGCGACAAAAATTTCGAGGACGACATCAACGACTCTAGATGAAAACGTAATGCAATAATTAATCATACGCGACCAAGAAAAGGGTCAAGACGACAATTACAGATACGGATACCCGTAACTTTGGGTAAATTACAAAATGGCCCAAAACGCCCGGAAATCACGATACGTGATCGAATAACCAAACCGAATTCGCAACACGTCCAACAAAGTTAAACGGACTTGCGGGAAACTCGAAATAGCAGTTTCGGACGAGATTCGTAAAAATCGAACTCAAGTGCGGAAAAGTCGCTAAAAAGCACGGAACTCAACAAAACAATACCGAAACGAACTCGGATGACAAAAAGTGTAGAATTAATCATTCTCAGAATGACGAAACGGTCATGAGCGAGCCGTCAAAACGGACTCCGGCCGAAAAAAGAAATTTACCGAAAATCGAAAATTGCGGATATTACATTCTACCCTCCTTAAAAGAAGTTTCGTCCCGAAACTTAAAATAAGTAGGGAGAAGCAATATCCCCTGCCAGGAAAACTCGACGAGATACACAAAAACCGAAGACTCGTGCCCGACGGCGAAACGCTGCAAGGAACGCAAAGAGACATACGGCGTGAAAATACGCTCTAGGGCGACTAACACAACATCACCGGTAGAGACATAATAAAATCGACGAGTGACAAGCGTCATTAAACGGATAATACAATCAAGTCAATTATCCGAACAATCACAAAACACAACGAACGAAAATCAATATGACTGACCAACCCAACGGTTCATCAATCAAAATGCGAGCCAAACGCTGAACAAATACGGAATTCCACCGCCTAAAGATTGGAAGATCGAAAACGAGACTAATTTCCCGAACTTAAGGGAATTACGAAGGAGCCTGAACGCTCAACAATCACGAAACGAGAACAAAAACCGAACAAACAAACGATTGAGACAACAAAAATCGAACAATCATGTCCGAAACACGTAGGATAATAAAATTCAAACAACAACTCCAAGGATGACCTGGTGAGAACAGCAAGACGTGCATTCCCATAAGATCCACAGGAAAGGGAATAGCGATTGAAAAGCCACAACGACAGACGAGTTATTCCGAAACGATACCACCCTCGTTCGATCAACAAAAGCAAGGGATAGGGAAAGTTCAGAAATGTTAACGAGCATAAATGAGTTGATAGAGCCAAAAATACAGAAGTTTAAAACCCGATCCACTTGAATAAAAGAACTATTAGAACCAAAAGATGTCACTTCCGAACAAGGTTCACAATAGTCGAACCGAATTGGAAAAGTCACAGCGATAACCAGATCGACTCAAAACCAGATTATAGCTCGTTCGAACGATGAAACCAAGGTACAGAACAAGTTCAGAAGGTATCAATGAACACGAGCGAATCTATAGACTGGAGAAAGAAAAAATATAGAAGTCAAAATAGTACGGGTATTACCTTTGACTTCGCCCCCGAAACTCACAACAACGGAACCACGGTAACAATACAACAAGCAACCGACACAACGCGGAACAATCACCGATACACACAATCATACCAACCCGAGTTCTAACAGCTCGCATATATGCGATAACGCATAAACCGCTACGAGGCGACTACATCCAACACCAATATCACACCCCTCACAGAGGCTACCACGACAACTGTGTGGCGAACTACTCAACGCTCACACTGCCAATTCAACAACAACTCGGGGGTTAACACCCTAACGAGAGCACGAACATCACACATATATTCCCGGACCACCAATAGGAATGATAGGTTTTGAAAACGAAAACCATCTTTTGAAAATAATTTGCAGGCACCAGTTGATCTTGAGTATCATATATCAAAAAGTAGTACAAACATCGTCATCGAGACTTAAAAAAAAATCATCTTGCGTTTGATAAAAATGAAGACACCTTTCGTTGAATTAAAACTTTTCAGTTATATTCGACCTTTGGGTCTAAGCGAATACGTTTCTAAATCATTAGAAATATCTCAAAATATTTTGATCCTCAAAGTAGAATAATTTTGAAACATAGCGTGGCACTAGTAGGCATCTTGAGAGCACTGTGAGAAAATAATTAATTTTAAAAGTACGTCTCGAGGTTTATTTTCTAAGATACTCAAGGTTTTTTTTTTTTTTTCAGAAGTACAATAGGCCAAAATGCCCAAAATTCGCACGTATCAACATTCACTTAAACACATCATATCACACGCCTCAAATCGCTCAAAATCACGACAGTGATATACAACCCTTAGGATATGTTTAACAACATCGTTAAAACAACAATCGGTTTATCAAAACTGGATGGAAAACGATATCAAGAACAAAACTCCAAAAAGTCAACTCTAGGGATTCAAGAAAATACCTAGATTCGGCGAAGAACAAAGGATTAGATGATGTTAAAAATCATCTAGGATACTCCAAAACACCTTTGGATGGAAGAAAAATCAGCCCAGATGCGTAACCGAGTCGCTACGTCTCAAACTCATAGAGGAAGAAGAAGAAATGAAGAAAAATGCAACTTCTAGACTGGTGTCCAGTATTTATACTGGACACAATTAGCGTGCGCTAATCATTAAGGTTAGCGTGCGCTATCACGGCACCAAACAAAACTCCTGACCAAAAATACACTGTTAGCGTGCGCTAACCCCAAGTGTTAGCGTGCGCTAACGAGAACTTCAGACCCAGTCCAGTAGCTCCTGGACTGCCCTGAACTACCAGGTAGCGTGCGCTATCCTCCCCTTAGCGTGCTACCAACGCACTCTTGCGCGCGCTAGCCGCAAAGCGTAGCGTGCGCTAATGACCAACAGAGACAACAACAGAACATATCAGAAAAATTACATGCCGTAAACCTTTCTCACACGGGTTTACCAGGCTAAGCACAATTTCCCACGTCATTTCGAAAATGCTAAAAAGACCAATGACGGTAATATTTTCCAAAACTCACAAAATCATTTGTCAAACCATCATGAAATATTCAAGGCCAAAATGCCAAAACTTGATTCAAGGAATCGGTTTTACGAAATAAAACTCAGTTTGCAAAATACCGAAAGCCGTTTGAAAGAACTCACGCAGCGGATAAAATACGGTACGAAAATACATCAGCAGTGATGACACTCCTCGTATAAACCAAATACGAGAGTCTAATAAACACATATCGTGAAATCAAAATCCACAGAAGGATTCCATCATTCAACGACTAATCATAAAAATAACTCGTGTCACGCGAGGCACAACACAAGGAAGGGAGTTTTACATCCATAGGTCGCACGTAAGTGACGACCGCCCCTCGATACTAATCACAACCAATGATCCCAAACAACGCGTCGCGATGCGACTAAGTCAGACAAAATCCGACGAGACAAAACTCAATAAACACAACTTGACTCGACAGCCTAGGTTTCCCCAGGCTAGTCTGATTTTAAAATCGTATACTCTAGTTATTCGAAAATAAAACCGATAAGTTAAAAATCGTTTTCAAGACCCTTTCAAACACGACAAGGGCGTAACAGCGGTAGCATTTTATAAAATGTCCCAAACACTTTTATACACGACCTTTAAATACGACACCAGGTTTTATTTGAAAATACAAGGCTGGCTCGCCCAAATTCATGTCACTTTTCAAAAACCCACTATACGATCAAGTCTAAGAAAATTTCAAGCATGCACGCCGCATGTATTATTATTAATAGAAACACATTGGTTGTAAATAACAATAATTAGCCAAGTACCAACAATTCCCGAACACACGCATATATGGCATTCAAAAATCACCAGTTCAACAAGCGCAACTCGGGAATACTAATTTCAAGCATATGTTAAACTATCTCTTCAAGTTTGACAGCGTAACCAAAGGTCACCGATTTAGACGTATGTCGAAACCAGCTATGTGAGTTTCTAAACAAACTCTGCCATCAACACCTATACCGGAACATATCAATGTTCAAAACTTCTACATCATACTGCACCCTTCGGTGTCCAACCCATCAGTACATTCGGCTCAACATACATTTAGTATACCGCAATTACCAAACACAGATTCCATCATACAACAAAAGACTAGAGAGTCAAGCCCTCTCACAATATACCACGGGGCAAAACTCGGATCTTTCGATCACCAACGATCCCACCAATGCTAGGAAGTTTAGCGATGGAAGGCTCGCAAAACGACAAACGGTCAAGCCCAGAACGACGCACATACTCCAGAGAGACAAAGGACGGCGCAATCCTAGAATCAAAAGTACACAACCGGATGGATCGAGAAACAACTCGACGATAAGTACGAGAGAGGCAATCACAGTTCAAGAAGTGGAATTTCAATACGAGAAAACAAGAGAATTGAGTAAGGAAAACTTACGAGCCTTTGGATGTCTTGAGATGCGGCGGCGATGTGACAATGTGCAAAACAAAACACAACTAGACCCAAATAACCAACAAGCCTAGGTATCCATAAACCTAGAGCTCCGATACCATTTCTGTAACACACCCAAGATATTCGAGGTGTATTATAGCGCCGTGGACCCCTACATGGGATCCACCAGGCTAACACAAGAAAACACCTCTCGACAATCCGTCTCGGTTAGCAAGGAAACAATCGTTAACAACAAGAACATAAATCAACACGCCCGGTACAACCGGCATAATAAACATCAACCGACAAATGCAGTAACTCCAACGAACACCAATCACAATCCGAAAGGAAAAAGCCTAAGTACTCGCGAGTACAATCTATAAGTTTACAATTTGGAAAACATCCACATCAAAAGAGACAGTAGGAAATAACAAGACTCAATTGCACATGTAAACAACCTTGGCCGACATCCTCGTACCATCCCAGTGCCCGCTCGTCTGGCTGAACATAACCTGAAATCCATAACAAGAATTTCCCCAAAACGGGTCCCCAAAGGGGTTAGCAATTACGCTAGTACAAGTATTCAAGGCAAACCAATCGCTTACACATTTCATAGTACATGCACCAATATCAATTCAAAAACCAAAACCAAACATGTCTTTTCCGGAAAACAAACAGTCAAACAATTTGCCTAGGACCGGGACGAAGCCACAAATCCCACCCGAGGCCTCTAAGGACCCTCCCGAGCTGGCCATTTCATAAAACAAATCACGCACAGGCATCGCCTAGGACCGGGACGAAGCCACGAATCCCACCCGAGGCCTCTAATGACCCTCCCGAGCTGGCTAGCGAAACAAACTCATGAATCCAGAGTGAAGTCATAGATTCCCCCGAGGCCCCATCGGACCCTCCCGAGGTGAGTAAAGCACACACAATATACATTACCATTTCACGTTAAGCATAATGGTTTCCAAGAATACTTGCCTTGAATTATTGACGACGCAACGAACGGAAAGGAAAGTCACCGACGAACGCTAGGAACCAATGAAACCGAACCTAACGATTCGAAGAATACAATCACAACCATTTCTAAATGAATACGGAATTGGAATACACCCGAAAACCCGCCTACGATTCATGTATATTCGTATATAAACAACAACGAGGGCGGACCACAACCAAACCCTCTCGATTCCGTAAAAATCACGAAATATACCATGAATCCGTAGGGAAACTAAGAATACCAACAAGATTAATCATATTCATCATGAATTAATCGACAAAACGGAACGAATCGGACAAAAACACGAAAACCCCAAATCTACCCAAAAGTAGGGTTCTAAAGATCTAACCTTGATTATTTGGATCGAAGGATGTTATAGGATGATTGATCGGTGATATAAACTCGAAACTTCATGGATTTGTTGTCCAACAACATGGTTTCGTCTCCTCAAAACCCGACCGCGGACCGAAGAGAAATGAAATGAAAATGACGGAAAAAAGTCGCTGCATCATTTATATCTTGGCCGGAACTAGCGTGCGCTAGCCTTCCCGGCCTAGCGTGCGCTATCGGCGATGCTCGGCCGAGCACTCTCGGCCATGGCCCGCATGACCCGGCACCACCGACCAGTCCGCCGACCATGACTCGACCGCACCGCTGGCGTGCGCTACGGCCGGAAGCTGCGCGCGCTAGCCGGCTGTCGGTAGCCACCGGACTAACAAACTCGCCAGTAACGACGCTAGTCGGCCGGCGTGCGCTACACCTTCCGGTTAGCGTGCGTTACGACCGACGATGGCGTGCGCTACCCGCCGATCTGGCGAGTCGAGAACCTCGTAATCCCTCCGCCCGGGCCGATAGCGTCTGACTGGCCGACTCGGCAGCGTGCGCTGCTGCCGAGCTAGCGCTTGCAGACATCCCGGCCGTAGCGTGCGCTCGCGGTTCTGCCGAACTGCTCGGCGATGCCCATCACTTCCGATGCCGCACCGGTCGGCCGGTTGCTTTCGGCCGCCCGCGACCGATGCCTCGATTTCCGAAAATGCACGGAACGAACGCGACGAAAAGTTCGCGGACGACATCAACAACTCGAGATGAAAACGTAATGCAATAATTAATCATACGCGACCAAGAAAAGGGTCAAGACGACAATTACAGATATGGATACCCGTAACTTTGGGTAAATTACAAAATGGCCCAAAACGCCCGGAAATCACGATACGTGATCGAATAACCAAACCGAAGTTCGCAACACGTCCAACAAAGTTAAACGGACTTGCGGGAAACTCGAAACAGCAGTTTCGGACGAGATTCGCAAGAATCGAACTCAAGTGCGGAAAAGTCGCTAAAAAGCACGGAACTCAACAAAACAACACCGAAACGAACTCGGATGACAAAAAGTGTAGAATTAATCATTCTCAGAATGACGAAACGGTCATGAGCGAGCCGTCAAAACGGACTCCGGCCGAAAAAAGAAATTTACCGAAAATCGAAAATTGCGGATATTACAAGAGGTGTGAACGGGTGTTTACTGTTTATCGCCTCGTGGTGATTTGCGTGTTGTCGCACGAGTGTGAGCTGTTGAAGCTTGGGTTTGTACGTTTGTGTACATGTGTGATTGTTTCATAATGTTTGTAATTAGGTGCTGGTTATCGTTCGGGCCGTTGAGGTCGCCGAACGATACCGTCGTGATTCTTTGTTGTGCTGAGTTGGCATCTCCGCTATATTGTTTTGCGACTTTATGCCCCATTGTATCTAGCATTTGTATTTTCGGTATGCCGAGCCGAGGTATTTCAACCGTGATGTGCCGGGGCATGCACGTGTAAATTGTCCTTCTCGTCAGTGACGCGTTTCGAGGGACACCGAATTCAGTTTTGCGAATTGGCTATTGAGACTTTCGGAGTTCGCGCTTCAGCACAGATATCAGGATCAACTCTGAGAGACCCATGGGAGATTTTCCTGTCAGAAGCTTTTTGTGTTGTTACCTTGTTTCCGTTGTTGTGAGTTGCGGGGACGACATTTCTTTTATAAGAGGTCGGATGTAATACCCGTACTATATTTGACTCTGTGATTTCTCCTTCTAAATTCTATCGACTTGCACGTGTTCGTCGATACTTTTGAACTTGTTTGATGTCTCGATTGGCATCATTCGGTAGTTGTGACCTTGTTTTAGATCGACTGTTTGTCATCGTGACCTTCCGAGTTCGGTTCGATTCTTGTGATCCTTGTTTGGAAGTAACATCTTTCACTTTCTACCATTCTTTTAATGTCCGGAGTTGAAGTGGGGACTTGAGTCATTGTTATTTATTGTTATTCGATCATTGGTATTTGATCATTGTTGTTCGATCATTGTTATTTGATCGTTGTTGTTCGATCGTTGTTGTTCGAACGGGGTTGTCTGACTGTTGTTGCCTGATCTCGTACTGCGAAGAATTGTCGTTCACCGTTATTCAACTATTTCGAGTGTGGCCAAGTGGGTCACCGAGCGGTGCATTGTGAGACCGTTGCCACGATGTTCGGGAATTGGGTTTTCGTTCCTACTCGGGGAGTGCCTGGTGGTGTCCCGTGATGTAGTTGTGTATCGTACTTCGTGCTGTAATTCGTGTAGAAATTGATATTTGTTGTGTGGACTTTTTGGTTTTATTTGTATTCTACCATGATGTTTTATTTTAAGTTTCGGGACGAAACTTATTTTTAAATAGGATAGAATGTAATGTCCGGTATTCTCGTTTTCCGTTATCTTGAATTGTTTGTGTTTTGACGTCGGACATTTTCTTATTGACGAGAATCAGAATGATTTGTATCGTGATACTCTATTTGTTTCTATCGCATAGCCGTTTTAGTCGGGTGCAACTTGTTGTAGCGTACGTTTCTTCGATTAAATGTGTGCATGTGATGTGGTATGTGATGCGTCGTTAATTGCTCGTTGTTGTTTGAAACATAGTCGGTGGCGTTGTGTTAGTCGTCGTGGGGCGTGTTTTTACGCCGTATATTCCCTTGCGTCGCTTGTAACGTTTCGCCGTTGGGCACAAATTTTTTTCGGTTCTTGTGTATCTCGTTGAGTTTTCCTGGCGAGATATTGCTTCTCCCTACTTGATTTAAGTTTCGGGACGAAACTTCTTTTAAGGAGGGTAGAATGTAATATCCGCAATTTCGGATTTCCGGTAATTTTATTTTTTCGGCGGAAGTCCGTTTCGACGACTCGCTTGGGACCGTCTCATCATTCTGAGAATGATTAATTCTGCACTTTCTGTCATCCGAGTTCGTTTCGGTGTCGTTTTGTTGAGTTCCGTGCTTTTTGGGGACTTTTCCGCACTTGAGTTCGATTCTTGCGAATCTCGTTGGAAATTACTGTTTCGAGTTTCCCGTAAGTCCGTTTAACTTTGTTAGACGTGTTGTGAACTTCGGTTTGGTTATTCGATCACGTATCGGGATTTTCGAATGTTTTGGGCCATTTTCGTAATTTCCCAAAGTTTGGGGTAATTACTTTCCGTTGTCGAATTTCGAGCCTTCGGGTGGTCGGAATCATGTGTTCTCTCAGTGTTCGGATTCGTCTTTACGAGTACTTCGTAACCGTGCTTTCGGTTTACGCTCGTGTCCGAGTTTGGGATTTTTCGGACCGTCGGAGCAGCCAGTCTGGTAGTCGGACACATGCGAAACGGCCACAGAAGCGGCGCTGCCTGTGCCGTGTCTTGCGCCGGGTAGGCCAGGACCAGAAGCCTGCCGAGACACGGCCGAGACACCCGGCGCTGATCTGGGCCGTTTGCTGCGCCGTGTCCGGCAAGGCTATAAATATGGCAGAGCAGTCGGGTTTTTCTTCATTTTCCTCACTCGTTTCTTCCTCTTCCGCGGCTGGAGCTTTGATGATCATGGAGGGATGTTGTTAGCGGTTAAATCCATGAAGTTTTGAAGTTCATAACATCGATTAATCCTTCCATAACTTGCTCCGATCGACCGAATCAAGGCAAGTTTTCTTAAAATATAGTTTTGGGGATTTTGTTCGATTTGTCCGTTTAATCCGTTTTAACTCAGAATATTGATGGATTGATGATTGTTAAGCTATATTATATCTAATTCCTTGTTATTCCACGGTTGGATTGCCATGGATTTGTCGTTTTATTGAGTATTTTATCGACGCCTGGAAGGTGTTCGATAAAATGTCACAAAGAGAATTCGAGCGTTCTACCATTATTCTTCCTCGTATGATCGATGATTTATTGATTATATATTGTTAGGGTCGAATTCTTGTGAAAACTCGAGTCAGAACCCTTCCGTTCGTTGTCTTCTTTCGGGGTCCGAGCTTCCCGGTCGAACCGTATTCTTCGGAGCGTTTGGTAGCGGTTATTAAGGCAAGTATCTTACTATACGACTTGTATCTTGCGACTAGTAATTATGTATGAGATGTGTGATGATTTTGCTTGCCTTCGTAATTATGTTCCGTTTGAGTTGGTTGTGTTTTCCGTAATTTGAAGGCTTTGCGATAATATTGTTATATTAGTATACGTGTTAGGCGTTGTGCCATTTGTGCAGGATTGCGCCGTACATATGGGACGGTCGTACACTTGGTTGTGTAATGTAATGTGTACCGAACGTGCGTTATGTTGGATATGTGTCGTTGATTGACGATAGTCATTGCGAGTGTTGAGATTGTGTTATGTGCAGGTGATGTACGATTTTGTGGTGATCAATGTGATTGATCAATTGTGCTCATTGTTGTATGTAATGTGAATGTGAATATGAATATGTGTGTGACCGCTAAGTTCACTCGTGTTGGTCCGACGGGACCTACGAGGATTCGTGGCAGTGGACTACGGGGTCAGAACTTAGTGAGTGCGAGGTCCAATCGTCTTTGATGCAGCGAGGCCTACGATAACGCATGGCAGTGGACCATGAGTTTCGGACACCATACGTCCAACCGGGTGAGCTCGACGGGGCTTACGGTGACACGTGGCAGTGGACTACAGTGTCAGGACTGTGTGTGTGGTTGTTGAGATTGATATAGTCCGTGCGGGTTGTTAAGCCTACGGAGACACGTGACAGTGGATCACGGTGTCGGAATTGATTATGTTTGTTTAATTGTGCGTGGTGTAGTCCGTGCGGGTTGTTGAACCTACGGAGACACGTGACAATGGATCACGGTGTCATGAGCATGATTGTTTTCAAATCAAAGTTTTGAAAAGAAAGTTTTAAGAAAGGAATGTTGGGCCGAGCCCCATGAGATTTATGAAATGTTTTCGTACTGTGAATTATTGAAATACAATTTGTGATTTGGGTTAAGACCCTAAGATTTTCGAAAGGTTTGAAATTGTAAAAATTCCCGAGATGATAATCTTATTTTCGAATGCTTCATAGTTTACCTTCCCTTGTGAAAACCTCCCGGGAATATTTTGATACTTGATTATTATATTGGATTCACGATTATTATTTGCTTGTTACATTTTGTATGATTTGATACTTGCACTAGTAAAACAGTGGAGTTTTACTAACCCCCGAGTAATCGGGGGGTGGATGTCTGTTTTGCGTCCAGGTACATGCAGATTCAGGGGATCAGTCACAGGATTGGCACAAGAGGATGACGAGCTGCGATACTAATCATGAGTCGAGAGTTGTCTTGATTTTTGTTGTGTTGTCAGAGTTGATTTCAGTCTTCAGCAGTATTGTATTTCGACCCCTGTGTGGGTAATGTTATTTAAGTCAGTTTTATCGATTGGGTTGTGTGACCTCATCGGTCTGTGTATTCACGTGTAAGTGACCATATCGATCCATATCATTTTATTGTTTGACCCTGGCTGGGCAAGCATTTGGTTGTTTATGGATGTTTAGCCTGGTAGATCCTTGTGGAAAGGGTCTACGGCGTGTAATATTCCCATATGGTTTTGGGGGTGTTACAGTATTTTCCATCTCCATATGGTTTATACTTGTTTTTTTGGATCCTGTGTATTATAAGGCCGTTGGCCATATCTTTGATAAACTCCTAATCAGAGTAATGACTATTCATTGTGGTTCGGTATCACAAATGATATTTATTTAATCTGTTTTGGATATCGCCTGGTGGGTCCCAGTGTGGGGTCCACGACACTGTAATAGCCGCCTTTTGGGGTCTTACATAAGATGGTATCAGAGAGTTGTTTCCTTTTAATGAGTCATAGTGAAATGAACTAGTATCAAGAGACCTTCGTGTCACGTGTGACCTGTGCAAGCGCCTGACCCTACGAGCCAAATACGGTATGTACTTTATGAGCCATGATTTAATTACTGGCATAATATTGATATCAGTATGGGTCTCCTTGTTGATCATGTTATTTTGAGGAATTGTGACAGGATTTATCTGATTGATAATCCGAGGTAAATGCTGAATTGATTATATGGTTGAAATTGTTCAACTTGACGCCGATATAATATTTGGTGCGACGTTCGTGGTATCGATAACCGTTTCCTTGAATATGTGACTCCTTGTTGCTATTAACTTAGCGTGAATTTTAGTATCTTGAACTGTACTTATGGTTATCATTATGATTGATTCTTTCAGTATGGAAAGAAACCTGAGAGGTCGTGGCAGAGGGGGACGAGGCCGCGGAAGGGGCCAAATCCCGATACCTCGAGCCAACAGACGCGCAAATGCGGATCAGAGTTCCGTAGACAGTGGTTCACCTTCTAGGGAACAATCGCACCACAGTGGGCGCGGGGATGCGCGTGTCGATCCTTACGTTGTGATGCAGGGCATGATGACACAAATGACACAGATGGGTCAACTAATGGAATCTATGCAGAGGGCCGCTACTGGCCAGCAACAGGGGCCTCATCCTCCTCCTGTGATTAGCGGACCCGTGAGTCGGATTATCAGCGACATCTCTCGCTAGCGACCACCGACTTTTGAAGGCTCCTCTGAGCCTGCTGACATTGTGCATTGGATCGAGCATTTTGAGAAACTTTTCCAGATGGTGGACTGCCCGGAAGAGAACCGCGTCTCGGTAGCCGCGTATTATCTTAGCAAAGGCACTCACACCTGGCGGCTTTCAGTAAGGCCAGCTGATGGTGTTTACACTTGGGAGGAATTTAAAAACCTCATACTACACCGTTACTATCCAGGTCCACTCCGTGAGGCCAAACTGTCGGAACTGCTGAACCCCGACCTGTCTGAAGACGATGATATATTATCTGTTGCTGAGAAATTCCAGGCACTCCTTCCTTTCCCCACGACAATTATCCGAACAGAGGCCGATAAGATCAAATACTTTCTCAAGAGGCTTAAACCCCGAATGAGAATGCAGCTGTTGAATCACCACTGCACTACCTTACCAGAGTTCATCGAGAAAGCTCTGGAGTACGAACTCACCGCGAAGGAGATTTCCAAGAAACAACCACAGTCCAACAACAAAAGATCCAGGAACCAGAACCAGACTGAGAGTAATCGGGGGACATTCAGGAAGCCCTAGTCATTGCCAAACCCTTCTGATCGACCACCCATGGCGTCGAAGCCAGCTGGATCGCACTCTCGAGCGGTCCCTTCATCTGTTGTGTGCTACAACTGCAGAGACCAGGGGCATTTCAGCTCCAAATGCCCGAAGCCTGCCGTCACATGCCATACTTGTGGCAAGATTGGTCACCGTGCTCGTTTTTGCAGGGGTGGGCCCGGACCTGAACCAGTAGCGTCTCATGCTCCGGTTCAGTCCTCTGTCCAGAACCCGACGCCTCCATCCGCTTCCTATCAGACCACCGGGGCGAATAGGGGAATGGGCCGTGGGAATCAAAGTGGTACACCTAGTGCCGGAACTGCGAAACCCAGGATTTACGAGATGAAGAAAGCTGACGATCCCGAGGCCAGCATGATTTCAGGTATACTCGAGATCCACTCCCAGCCTGTGTGTGTTCTTTTTGATACCGGTGCTTCACACTCCTTTATATCTTCTTCTTGTTTAAGTCGTTTGCCTCTAGACCATGTTATCAATTGTGAGCCCTACATGATTGGTCTACGTGATGGTAGAAGAATTATTGGAAATCGTGAAGTCCAGGACGGTTCGATTCGTTTGAACGACCATGAGTGGTTGTCAAATCTGATTGTAGTCGATTTACCTAAGGATGATATAATCTTGGGTATCGATTGGATGGATCGTCATTATGCAATACTTAGTGTCCGCAAGCGGATGGTAACCGTCACTTCTGATGATGGTTTTGAGTGTATTTTTCGAGGTGATAATCCCAGTCGTTCTGGGAGAGTCATCAGCGCTATGAAAGCAGTGAAACTGCTTAATCAAGGGTGTATTGGTTATTGGTGCTACATAACCAAAACAGCAGATCGATCAGTTAAATTGGCCGACATTATGGTAGTCCGAGACTACCCAGATGTATTTCCAGACGAGTTGCCAGGCTTACCTCCTCATTGTGACGTGGAGTTTATTATTGAGTTAGAACCAGGTACATCCCTGATCTCAAAAGCACCATACCGTATGGCTCCGACTGAGATGCAGGAATTGAAGAACCAGCTTGAGGAGTTGACTGACAAGGGCTATATTCGACCTAGTGCGTCCCCTTGGGGAGCACCAGTGTTATTTGTACGGAAGAAAGATGGATTTCTGCGCTTATGTATTGATTACCGTGAGCTGAACAGGGTAACCATCAAGAACAAGTATCCTTTGCCTCGTATTGATGATTTATTGGACCAACTTCAGGGAGCTGCCGTGTTTTCTAATATCGACTTGAGATCTGGTTATCATCAGTTGAGGATTCGAGAGTCTGACATTTCGAAGACAGCATTCCGTACTCGCTATGGGCACTATGAGTTTGTGGTGATGCCATTTAGACTGACTAATGCACCGACGGTATTCATGGAGTTTATGAATCGAGTTTTTATTAACTATCTGGATCGCTTTGTAGTCGTTTTTATTGACGACATTCTTATTTACTCTCATGACCACGAAGAGCACGTGTAATACCCGGTTGTAATTCAGTTATTATCATTCAGTATTTATCATTCAGTAATTGTCATTCAGTAATTTCACTCATTAATGATCATTTTTCACTCATATTTAATCATGGTATTCATCATTCAGAGTAATTGTATCGTGTATCAATCGTCATTCATCACTAATCTAATTGGAGTTTCATGCTGTGTTTATCATCGTCGTCTTTTTCATTGTGGACTGTGTGTGAGGAAGTAGCGCACGCTACGTACTCTTTTTAGCGCACGCTAATTGAGTACAGGTAGCGCACGCTACCACTCAGCATTAGCGCACGCTAATGTTACCCTGGCTGCAGTCCAGAAGGAACTGGACGTCAAGTGAGGTATTAGTAGCGCACGATACGAGTTGTAAGTAGCGCGCGCTAGGGGGTTGGAGTAGCGCATGCTAATAATTCTTTGTGGCGGGCTAAGGACGGATCGAGTTGAGTCCGGTGGCTCTTTGGGTACCTTTGGATTAATTCGTAGCGCACGCTATGAGTGATTTTTAGCGTACGCAAACGGTGTAGTAGCGCACGCTAAATATTGGTTGTAGTGCACGCTACCGAGGTCAGATCAGAGGACAGACGGTTTCTGGATTCCAGTACTGGGCATCAAATAATTCGTTAGCGCACGCTAACTATGGGTATTAACGCACGCTAATGGTATGGTTGTAGCGCACGCTACAAAAACGTACGTAGCGCGTGCTACCGATTTCGGACAGTGGGTACTGGACTACCCAAAATTACCCATTAGCGCACACTACGCACTAGGTCTAGCGCACGCTAACCTGGAGTGACTATATATTGGACAGTTAGCCTGAGTTTCGTCATTTCTCATTTCCCTTCGTTTTTGGAGCGACTTCGGGCGATTTTGGGCGACTTGGAGTGTTCTCTTCGAGCTGCTATCACCTATCATCATATTCAAGGCTTTGAGTTGGATTATCACCACTTCATCATCTCCATAACATCAAATCAAAGGTATTAATCTCTTGGATCTAGAATTTCGGATTTTTGGGTTTTTCCTTCCGATTTCTTCGTGTAAGCTTGGATTATTGTTGGAATGCATTAGATATGGATTATCTACCTTGGATAAATGTATTCCTACGGATTTAATGGCTATTTTCGGAATTATTTCAAGAACCCTTAGGGTTGACTTCGGTTAATTTGGGGATTTTCCGATTGTTGTTGTCGTAAACTTGTATTGTGGATTTCTATGAGATTATTGATGTCATTGTTAGTGTTTTGCTGGTTTGAATCAATCATTTGGAGTTGGTTCGATATTTTGGGTTTGGTTTTAACCAACGGGAAGGATATTCTCAACGTTTTCGTTAGAGTACATCTACGAGTTCGGATATTGTTGTATCGACGTTTGAGTCGGTTAGGATCGTATTTGATTCGTGTAATGATCGGCTTTTGGTATATTGTGTTATTCAAGGTTGTTCGAGCAACCGACATTTCATTTAGGACGTTGTTCGTGGAAGGACATTGTCATCGGTATTGTGTAAGTTAACTCTTACTCGGTTAAAAGGATACTCATTCCTTTTGTTGTTGATTGTTCATAATCATAATTCATTCATCATAATATTAATCATATTGAGACTTGTAATTGTCGAATAATCATTTCATTCACGAGGAGCGACGGTTCCAAATCATTTCATTGGGTTATCAATCAAGTCACTATTATTTTCATCTCGGTGAGTCATCTTGGCCTTGTCGAATTATTATTCATTGGTATTCATTGTGGTCATTCTCGTTCATATGACCTTCTGGGTTCATATTGCGTGGCCGGGTGTGGCTGTGTGGCATTTTTAGTCGGGCACACGATGGTCATGTTTTGGGTTCACCGATACATTGGACCGTGCACACGGTAACGCTTACCTCCGTGAGACTAATTAGGTACAAGGACGGGTGTGTCCGGTCATTCGTCTTGTACACTTGCACAGAACATTACGGGCGTACTATGATACTCCTCTTCGCGTAATTCATAACTAAGGATATTTCATAACTTGATTAATTCATGATTGTGTTATTTCAACCCTTGAGGATTGTTGTTACGTATGGCCCGGCCCGTTGGGATTTTGTTTCAGTCACGACAAGGCAAAGGCACGAGAAGAACATCTTGGCGAGTCCCAGTGATACTAGTAGGGGACCAGTCATTTCGTTTGTTTGATCATTTGATTATTCCGTCATTTGTATTTTCCATTGCAAATTCCGTTTGAGATGTTTAATTGTTCGGGGTGGTGTATTTTATCTCCATATAAAATATACTAGTATTCGGTTTAGTCTGGTGTGTTGTACTTAAACTCCTCATCGGAGTAATTGGTAATATAATGTGGTTCGGTACTACAATTATATTATTTAATTCATCATTTTCATTTGCACAGTGGGTCCCAGTCGGGGATTCACGGCACCGTAATATCCGCCTAGTTTGGGGTGTTACTGAGTTGGTATCGGAGCGTGGTTTTGAATACTACCCTCCAAGTCATGTCTCATTTGAAATCATCGTCATCGGACTAGTATCATTGGACTTTCGCGTCACGTGTGACTGTGCAAATGCCGAGCCAATCAGACCAAGAACTGTAAGATTTCTAATGCCATGGTATAATTTACGGCAATAATCATTCATTCATAATTCATCGATTAACAATCCTCAATCATCATTGTCATTTTGACCGGGGCCAGTCGAGTTAACTCATTAATCACTCAATTCATTTCATTGTTGATTGTTGATCGGGAAGATCGAATCATTAATCATGTTAACTTGTTCAAGATAATCATTTGATAATTTCATCAGATAATCATGTCACGTCAGTTAATCATTCATGTAATCACTGTGTTAGAGCGCGTATGCTCATTTTCATCATCTCATGTCATAATCATAACGTGATATTCATGCGGGAAATATAATCATCATGTGACTTTCCTACTTCAGTATGGAGAGGGCAAGAAGAGGACGTGGAGGACGAGGCCGTGGAGCGGGCCGAATCCCGAGGGCTCGTGTGAATACACGTGCAAACGCGAGAAATAATGCTAATTCATCGAGCAGTGACGCTGCCACTCATTCACCTGGACGCAATCATTCGCTAACGGGGAGTCGTACCCGGGACACGGCTCAGTCAGAAGGTGTCCGGGTTGACCCACTCGCTTTTATGCAGGGCATGATAGCCCAAATGACCCACATGGCACATCTGATGGAGACGATGCATAACTCCGTCAATCAAAATCAGCAGGCTCCTCCGCCGCCACCTCAGAGGCAAGAGAGGAATGTGAGCAATATCATCGGCGACATCTCTCACCAGAGGCCACCTACTTTTGAGGGCTCGTCTAAGCCGGCGGATATTATTCATTGGCTCGAGCATTTCGAGAAGTTGTTTGCTATGGTAGAGTGTCCCGAAGGACACAAAGTTTCTGTCGCGGCTTACTACCTGGGTAAGAGCGCACATTCTTGGTGGTTTTCATTGAAGCCCACCGAAGGAACATGTACTTGGGATCAGTTCAAGACCCTCATGATGGAGAGGTATTATCCGGCCCCACTCAGAGAGGCCAAGATGTCAGAATTACTCACCCCCGACCCCTCAGCAGACGAGGATGTTCTCGCCATTGCCGAGAAATTTCAGGAACTTCTTCCGTTCGCTTCATCTATCATTCATTCCGAGGCAGATAAGATTAAGTATTTCAGCAAGAGGCTGAAACCCCGTATGTGACTACAGTTGCTTAATCATAATTGCACCACGTTGGCTGAATTCATTGAGAAAGCTCTTACCTATGAGCTTACTGCTAAAGAGATTGCTAAGCAGCAACCTTCGTCTGCTAGCAAGAAGTCCAAGAACCGTAATCAGTCTGAAGGCGGTCAGACAACCTTTAAGAAACCCCGTGCGGGCTCTGCTTTTTCTGAGCGACCTCATGTGTCGTCTAAACCCGCGGAATCTCAGTCTCGAGCAGCCAGTTCGGCCATCACCTGTTTTAACTGTGGGGATCTTGGTCATCTCAGTACCAAGTGTCCGAGGCAGTCTATCACGTGTCATAATTGTGGGATTGCTGGGCATAAGGCCCGTTTTTGCCGTAGGGACTCCAAACCTACTCAGACGTCATCTCAGGCCCCTAAGCAGTCAGCCGTTCAGAATCAGGCCACTCAATCAGCGTCGTTGAAAACGACAGGAGCGACTAAAGGTGGAGCCTATAGCCAGCAAGCGGGAGCGTCCGGTGCCGGGACTAGCAAGCCCCGGATTTATGAGATGAAGAAGACCGATGATCCAGAGGCCCGAGTGATCTCAGGTACACTCGATATTCTATCTCAACCTGTGTGTACCCTTTTTAATACTGGTGCATCGCATTCATTCATTTCCTTGTCATGTTTGAGTAGACTACGTCTGGGTAGTGATACTAGTTGTGAGCCTTATGTCATTGGCCTACCTGATGGTAGACGAATTATCGTGTCGTGAGATTGAGTGTCCGATTCAGTTTCATGGTCGTGTATGGCCAGCGGACCTAATCGTAGTAGATTTGCCGAGGGACGACGTCATCTTGGGTATTGATTGGATGGATCGTCATGATGCCATCATTAGTGTCCGTAAGCGTATGATCACTATCATTTCAGACGATGGGGTTGAATGTGTATTTCAGGGTTATATTCGACCGAGTGTGTCCCCGTGGGGAGCACCAGTGTTATTTGTCAAGAAGAAGGATGGTTCTTTTCGCTTGTGTATCGATTATCGGGAGTTGAACAGGGTGACAATCAAGAATAAGTATCCCTTACCCCGTATTGATGATCTCTTAGATCAACTTCAGGGAGCTTCAGTATTTTCCAAGATCGACCTAAGATCTGGATATCATCAGTTGCGGATTCGAGAGTCGGATATCGCGAGGACGGTGTTTCGAACACGCTATGGTCATTATGAGTTTGTGGTTATGCCGTTTGGATTGACTAATGCACCTGCGGTATTCATGGAGTTAATGAATCGGGTTTTCATCGACTTTTTGGATCAGTTTGTTGTTGTCTTCATCGATGACATTTTGATTTATTCTCGTGACCAAGAGGAACACGAGTTTCACCTTCATCAAGTGATCGACGTGTTGAGACGAGAACAACTTTATGGGAAGTTTTCCAAATGTGAGTTCTGGATGTCCGAAGTGACTTTTCTCGGACATGTAATTTCATCATACGGAGTTCGTGTCGACCCTCAGAAGACGGAGGCTATTCGAGATTGGTTACCTCCGAAGAATGTTAAGGAAGTCCGAAGTTTTCTCGGATTAGCGGGTTATTATCGGCGATTTGTAGAGGGGTTTTCTAGAATCGGTCAACCCTTGACGAGCCTTTTACGGAAGGATAAGAAATACACATGGTCCGACGCGTGTCAACGGAGTTTTGAGGAACTCAAGAGCCGGTTAATGTCAGCACCTGTACTTTCCTTGCCGCAGGGGACGGAAGGATTTGTGGTTTATAGTGATGCGTCCGGACAGGGTCTCGGATGTGTGCTCATGCAGAATGGAAAGGTTATTGCCTATGCTTCACGGCAATTGAGACCTTACGAGGTTAATTATCCGACACACGACCTGGAGCTAGCGTAGTGGTGTTCGCTTTGAAGATTTGGCGTCATTATCTTTATGGCGTTACATCGATATTCACCGATCATAAGAGTTTAAAGTATATATTTACTCAGAAGGAGTTAAATATGCGACAGAGACGGTGGTTGGAATTAATCAAAGATTAAGATATTGAGATCCTTTACCACCCGGGCAAGGCGAACGTTGTCGCCGACGCCTTGAGTCGTAAGTCTGTTCAGGAACAGATGCTTGCCCGCTTAATAGTTCAGAAGGAGCTTCAGCAGGAATTCCTTAGACCCGAGATCGAGGTCTGGCTTCAGCGAGTTCAGGGACAACTTTGTATGTTAGAGATTTCATCGTCACTCGATGTAACACCCCCAAAACCGACAGGGAATATTACAGCGCCGTGGGCCCCATATTGGAACCCACAAGGCTAAAATTATTTTCGCAAACGTTTAAAAATGTCAAAAAGCCCTTTGAAAGTACACACACACGCACAGCGGATAAAAACACAGTTCAAAGAATATCGAAAGCCATTTTAAATAAACACACGCAGCGGATAAAAACACAATTAATTACATTTGCAGCGGAATTAGAAAAACCAGAAAAGAATACATAATCCCAACAATCACGCCATAGCAGTATCAGGAAAGCTCATCCCTTCACGACCGCTACTAGCTCGAACTCAGTACCTAAAAATAAAGCCCACGACGGGTCGGCCATAATACTCAACAATGATAACGATCACATCACAAAAACAATACATATCAATGTAATTACAAGGTAAGAATAATTCCAATATGATCTCACCGAAGTAACCTTACCAACTGTCACAACCATAACAATCAAATCTTACCATATTCCACGCCTCGTGTCCTTAAGTGATGAATGAATTCAAAAGTAACCACATCTTGTATCGAAGCGATACCAAAATTCCCAAACTGATCAAATCTCAATTATACAATGATTTGGCCATGAATAACTCTGTCAATTTGGGTCGCACAATCGAATCCCAATCACGATAAGACCGATATCACATGGCACACTGTAATCCAACTTTTCGAGACAATAGCAAGTCCCGAATATCAATGCAAAACACGAATGTTGACAAAGTCAATAATGATAAACAATTAATGCATCACAGCGGAAATATCAATGACATGATATTTCCACACAAGATCGATAAAGGGATCAACCACGAATGAGAATACCAATGATGTGGTAACTCGACAAGATCAAGGAAGAATCCATAACCGAGAATACCGACAATACGGCAAATCCCAACAAGATCAATAAAGGTCGACAACCGAGAATACCGGCGACACGGTAAGAATCAATGAAGAATCAATAATCGAGAACACCAGCGACATGGTGAACTCTAACAAGATCAAAAGAGTTGACAACCGAAATACCAACGGTATGATAAA
This sequence comes from Orobanche coerulescens, assembly GCA_033398695.1. Classification (NCBI taxonomy): domain Eukaryota; kingdom Viridiplantae; phylum Streptophyta; class Magnoliopsida; order Lamiales; family Orobanchaceae; genus Orobanche; species Orobanche coerulescens. Next base: position 41,859 of record JAWKAU010000345.1, on the reverse strand, counting down.
CCCAAATAAGATCAATAAAGTTCAACAACCGAGAATCTTGACATAGTAAACTCTAGCAAGATCAATAAGGACCAACGGCCGGAAGTACCAACGACACGGTATACCCCAATAGGGATAATAAGGGATCAACAAGCGAGAATACCGACGACACGGTAAACTCCAATAACATCGATCAAGGACTAATAACCAAGGATACCAATGGTGAGACAACTCCCAAATGGAATCAATAAGGATCAATAATGAATGAGATTACCAATGACGGTGAACTCCAAGCGAGATTTATAAAGGATCGATATCAATGAGTTGACCATCGATATGGTAACTCGAGCGAGATTAATAAAGGTTCAATGGTGACGGATACGAGAGAATAAAATGTCGACCATATACAAATCATATATACGGAGTTTCAAAGACAATCCGAATATCAAGCAGATCGATTATACATGGATTGTGAACGACCAATCAATAAGACTCAAGATGGACGTCACGATACGCTCGATCCGGACATGTGTCCGTGTACAAGCCAACCACGGGTATTGATCAATACACGCCTGGTCTCGTACCTAATCAGCCTCACGAAGTACGCCTCGTGTGCACGGTTCAATATGAGGTCGAAACCAACACATGCTACACGTGCCCGTCCCGAAAATCCTACACATGAACGATCATAACGTATCTGACTCCAGATATGCCACGATACAACATGACGACAGATCTCGAAGAAACGCATATCCAACAAGGATCAGAAGATTTTCCAAGAGGGCAACGATGACTCGATCATGAAAGACCGACACGACCACAATGTCGTATTCCGTCAGACAATAGTCCACAGCATGCTCAACAATGCATATAATAATAACACATAAACTCCCAAGGCAGTAGCCAAGGGTCACGGAAGCATCTACTCAGGAATACTCCGGACAATATCACATAAACTCCCAAGGCAACAGCCGAGGGTCACGGAAGCATCTACTCAGGAATACTCCGGACATAGGTGCCATTTAGGTCTTATCCCCTAACACATTTCCATTCGGGTACCATACAGGTTTTATCCCCAACACATCGGCCCCACAGATTACGGCTCAAGAAAGAGCACTTCACAAAACGTAACAAACAATGGTGCACATTCACCGTATGAAATATCAACACACACATGCAAAAACGCAACATGATGATTATCATATTCCAACAATATTAATTTACCTCAAGCCGAGACGCTAACCTTTCCACGATCAACCGCCCGAACGAATACACGGTTTATCCGACAATCCAAAATGATGTACTGTCCATAACTAATACCAAACCACCATCCCGAGTTCAACATCGACACGATAACTAACCTTGATATCCAACTTGTCATGCAATAGACCAAATTATAGTTCACGTTCCCATTTCCACTAGACATCCTTAAAATCATATACATTATGATTTATCTTACATACCACCATTCCGACAATTCATATATTCCATAATACCATTGCTATATGAATCATAAATGAAATGAAAACGAAATCATTTATTAACATTATGAACTGAGCAAGCATAACTTGCCTGGATACCAATACGACGAAGCCACCATCAATCCCGCCGTCTTCGTCTACAAGCTCCGCAGCACAACGGTTAACTTCAACGATCACTAAACGCAACCTAATGCAATAATCGATTAACGATACGTTCAATAACAATCAACAACCGAAATGACCAACTAATCAAACTCGATGCTTCAATGATATCTCGATCATATGAAACCAACCCATATCAACTCTTAACAATACGGACACAAGTCGAAATTCGGTGTTCAATAATCCAAACAATGTCTTCAACATATATACTTCCCATAACATCACGAATCGCAACAAACTACCAAGAACATCGAGAATATTACGATTCCATATTCATAACAACATAATCGAATCATTTGATCACCAATTCATTATCTTCCCTTAACAAAATTCTCGTAAATACCAAGAGTCATCACCACAATATCATTTCAACCATCATTCATACGAAAAAGTATAGAATTTCCCAAGTTCAACTCATTGAGGCATTTCATCGAACACTTTGAAGGCATAATCCAATTTAATCATTTTAACGAAGAAATACTCGGATTTGTTCCACAAAACTTCAAGAGTATTGAATGATTACGAGTATACAATCAAGTTCTACCAATAATCTGAATCAAAATGGAGCAAATCGGCCAAAACACCAAGAAACCTCAAGAACATCCAAAAATCAAGAGTTCATGTGTTCTTACCTTCGATCCGGGTGGAGGATGATGTTAATCCATGATTCCAACTTCCAAAACATGTTGTTATAAGTTGATTCTACTCAAAACCATCATATTTGCTGAAGAAATCGCGGAAGGAACGAAGAAAAATGGAAAATGATAAGGGTGACTCGGTCGGGCCTTATATAGCCGAGACCTGCCGATTACGTACGTAACCGGCGGCTTACTTACGACGTAACCGGGCCGCCTACCTTACATCTTTGTTCGGCACTTACGCACGTAATCGGCGGCGCCTTACGTACGTAATCGGCCATTACGGCCAGAATCGCCACCGCCACGACGTGTCGGCGCCCTAGCCCCTGGCCGAGTCATCGCCGACCATGCTCGGCCATCCCAACGAGTCACGTCCGGCCATACTCGGCCATCCCAACGGTCACGTCCGGCCATGCTCGGCCATCCAGTCATCTCGCCACGACTCGGCGCCGCCCGTAACGCACGTAACACTTGTTCCGTTGCGTCGTAATACGACGTTGACTTGCTACGATTATATCGGGTATTACGTCGTAATACACCTGTATAACGACGTAACTCCATCCGATTGACTCACTGTCCACATCCGCGCCGAAAGCCGCCGACACCGGCCCAATGTCGATTCCTCTTGTTACGCACGTAATACCTTACGCTTAACGTCGTAACACGTACCACTTAGCGACGTTATCTCAAAGTCTTAACGTCGTTAACGATCCATACTTAGCCGTTTCCAAAGAATTCTGTCCAACGTCTCGACATAACAAATATGAACATACGACATACCGAACACATATACGAAATCCCGAAAGTATTCTCATACGGTACGTCGATGCACGATATCCTCAATTACAGCTGTCGACCAAGTACGGAAATCAAACAAATACTCATACGGTATATCCGACATCGAAAACACAACAAGCATGTAATATCCTAGAATCAAAATACCCTCGATAGACATACCGGCACGTTGTCATGGTTTCCAAAATTATCCACTCATATCGTGTCGGTCCCACTGCATAAAGACATCCCGAGATAAAATAATGCGAAAAATTCATAGTGAAATTCTAGGATATTACATATACACCCACTTAAATAAGTTTCGTCCTCGAAACTCAACACTGTCATAATCGGTATCTCAATCCAAATATCTCAAAATCACGACACCATGCTCAAATAATCATCATCAAAATTGAAATAACTGAAAGAACATACTTACAGGTCCGTGAAGTCGATGATCTTCCGTGATACCAGCATACGACTCCCATACAAAGTCTCAACACACCGGCATCGCAAATAAAATAATTTGAAAATATTTCAAAAATTTTGAAACCTCCAAAATCGGTTTGACCCAAAAGTCAGAAAATCATTTTCAAAAGTCACGCTACTACCGCACCGGTAGAGCCACATAACACACACGCCCGGGTTTTACGAAACCCAAGCTCCGATACCATTTTCTGTAACACCCCCAAAACCGACCGGGAATATTACAGCGCCGTGGGCCCCATATTGGAACCCACAAGGCTAAAATTATTTTCGCAAACGTTTAAAAATGTCAAAAAGCCCTTTGAAAGTACACACACACGCACAGCGGATAAAAACACAGTTCAAAGAATATCGAAAGCCATTTTAAATAAACACACGCAGCGGATAAAAACACAATTAATTACATTTGCAGCGGAATTAGAAAAACCAGAAAAGAATACATAATCCCAACAATCACGCCATAGCCAGTATCACCGGAAAGCTCATCCCTTCACGACCGCTACTAGCTCAAACTCCGAGTACCTAAAAATAAAGCCCACGACGGGGTCAGCCATAATACTCAACAATGATAACGATCACATCACAAAAACAATACATATCAATGTAATTACAAGGTAAGAATAATTCCAATATGATCTCACCGAAGTAACCTTACCAACCTGTCACAACCATAACAATCAAATCTTACCATATTCCACGCCTCGTGTCCTTAAGTGATGAATGAATTCAAAAGTAACCACTGCATCAGTATCCGAAACGATACCAAAATTCCCAAACTGATCAAATCTCAATTATACAATGATTTGGCCATGAATAACTCTGTCGGCTGGGTCGCACAATCGAATCCCAATCCTGATAAGACCGATATCACATGGCACACCTGTAATCCAACTTTTCCGAGACAATAGCAAGTCCCGAATATCAATGCAAAACACGAATGTTGACAAAGTCAATAATGATAAACAATTAATGCATCACAACAGAAATATCAATGACATGATATTTCCACACAAGATCGATAAAGGGATCAACCACGAATGAGAATACCAATGATGTGGTAACTCCAACAAGATCAAGGAAGAATCCATAACCGAGAATACCGACAATACGGCAAATCCCAACAAGATCAATAAAAGGTCGACAACCGAGAATACCGACGACACGGTAAGAATCAATGAAGAATCAATAATCGAGAACACCAACGACATGGTGAACTCTAACAAGATCAAAAGAGTTGACAACCAGAAATACCAACGGTATGATAAACCCAAATAAGATCAATAAAGTTCAACAACCGAGAATACTGACGACATAGTAAACTCTAGCAAGATCAATAAGGACCAACGTAGGAAGTACCAGCGACACGGTATACCCCAATAGGGATAATAAGGGATCAACAACCGAGAATACCGACGACAGGGTAAAATCCAATAACATCGATCTTGGACTAATAACCATGGATTCGAACGGTGATACTACTCCCACCTGGAATCAATAAGGATCAATAATGAATGAGATTACCAATGACAGGTGAACTCCAAACGAGATTTATAAAGGATCGATATCAATGAGTTGACCATCGATATGGTAACTCCGAACGAGATTAATAAAGGTTCAATGGTGACGGATACGAGAGAATAAAATCGTCGACCATATACAAATCATATATACGGAGTTTCAAAGACAATCCGAATATCAAGCAGATCGATTATACATGGATTGTGAGCGACCAATCAATAAGACTCAAGATGGACGTCACGATACGCTCGATCCGGACATGTGTCCGTACAAGCCAACCACGGGTATTGATCAATACACGCCTGGTCTCGTACCTAATCAGCCTCACGAAGTACGCCTCGTGTGCACGGTTCAATATGAGGTCGAAACCAACACATGCTACACGTGCCCGTCCCGAAAATCCTACACATGAACGATCATAACGTATCTGACTCCAGATATGCCACGATACAACATGACGACAGATCTCGAAGAAACGCATATCCAACAAGGATCAGAAGATTTTCCAAGAGGGCAACGATGACTCGATCATGAAAGACCGACACGACCACAATGTCGTATTCCGTCAGACAATAGTCCACAGCATGCTCAACAATGCATATAATAATAACACATAAACTCCCAAGGCAGCAGCCAAGGGTCACGGAAGCATCTACTCAGGAATACTCCGGACAATATCACATAAACTCCCAAGGCAACAGCCGAGGGTCACGGAAGCATCTACTCAGGAATACTCCGGACATAGGTGCCATTTAGGTCTTATCCCCTAACACATTTCCATTCGGGTACCATACAGGTTTTATCCCCAACACATCGGCCCCACAGATTACGGCTCAAGAAAGAGCACTTCACAAAACGTAACAAACAATGGTGCACATTCACCGTATGAAATATCAACACACACATGCAAAAACGCAACATGATGATTATCATATTCCAACAATATTAATTTACCTCAAGCTGGAGACGCTAACCTTTCCACGATCAACCGCCCTGAACGAATACACGGTTTATCCGACAATCCAAAATGATGTACAGTCCATAACTAATACCAAACCACCATCCCGAGTTCAACATCGACACGATAACTAACCTTGATATCCAACTTGTCATGCAATAGACCAAATTATAGTTCACGTTCCCATTTCCACTAGACATCCTTAAAATCATATACATTATGATTTATCTTACATACCACCATTCCGACAATTCATATATTCCATAATACCACTGCTATATGAATCATAAATGAAATGAAAACGAAATCATTTATTAACATTATGAACTGAGCAAGCATAACTTGCCTGGATACCAATACGACGAAGCCACCATCAATCCCGCCGTCTTCGTCTACAAGCTCCGCAGCACAACGGTTAACTTCAACGATCACTAAACGCAACCTAATGCAATAATCGATTAACGATACGTTCAATAACAATCAACAACCGAAATGACCAACTAATCAAACTCGATGCTTCAATGATATCTCGATCATATGAAACCAACCCATATCAACTCTTAACAATACGGACACAAGTCGAAATTCGGTGTTCAATAATCCAAACAATGTCTTCAACATATATACTTCCCATAACATCACGAATCGCAACAAACTACCAAGAACATCGAGAATATTACGATTCCATATTCATAACAACATAATCGAATCATTTGATCACCAATTCATTATCTTCCCTTAACAAAATTCTCGTAAATACCAAGAGTCATCACCACAATATCATTTCAACCATCATTCATACGAAAAAGTATAGAATTTCCCAAGTTCAACTCATTGAGGCATTTCATCGAACACTTTGAAGGCATAATCCAATTTAATCATTTTAACGAAGAAATACTCGGATTTGTTCCACAAAACTTCAAGAGTATTGAATGATTACGAGTATACAATCAAGTTCTACCAATAATCTGAATCAAAATGGAGCAAATCGGCCAAAACACCAAGAAACCTCAAGAACATCCAAAAATCAAGAGTTCATGTGTTCTTACCTTCGATCCGGGTGGAGGATGATGTTAATCCATGATTCCAACTTCCAAAACATGTTGTTATAAGTTGATTCTACTCAAAACCATCATATTTGCTGAAGAAATCGCTAAGGAACGAAGAAAATGGAAAATGATAAGGGTGACTCGGTCGAGCCTTATATAGGAGACTGCCGCCGGCGATTACGTATCGCCGGCCGTAACTACGTAACCGTGGCCTACCTTCATCCCATTTGTTCGGCACCCTTACGTACGTAATCGGCAGCGCCTTACGTACGTAATCGGCCATTACGGCCGTAATCGCCACCGCTACGTACGTAATTCGGCGATCCTAGCCCCGGTAGTCACCTGCCGACCATGCTCGGCCATCCCAACGAGTCACGTCCGGCCATACTCGGCCATCCCAACGGGTCACGTCCGCCATGCTCGGCCATCCAGTCATCTCGGCCACGACTCGGCGATCGCCCGTAACGCACGTAACACTTGTTCCGTTGCGTTAATACGACGCGTTGACTTGCTACGATTATATCTGGTATTACGTACGTAATACACCTGTATAACGTCACGTAACTCCATCCGTTGACTCACTGTCCACATCCGCGCCGAAAGCCGCCGACACGGGCCCAACTATCGATTCCTCTTGTTACGTCGTAATACCTTACGCTAACGTCGTAACACGTACCACTTAGCGACGTTATCTCAAAGTCTTAACGCACGTTAAGGATCCATACTTAGCCGTTTCCAGCAATTCCTGTCCAACGTCTCGACATAACAAATATGAACATACGACATACTGAACACATATACGAAATCCCGAAAGTATTCTCATACGGTACGTCTGATGCACGATATCCTCAATTACAACTGTCGACCAAGTACGGAAATCAAAAAAATACTCATACGGTATATCCGACATCGAAAACACAACAAGCATGTAATATCCTAGAATCAAAATACCCTCGATAGACATACCGCACATTGTCATGGTTTCCAAAATTATCCACTCATATCGTGTCGGTCCCACTCTGTACAGTACATCCCAGATAAAATAATGCGAAAAATTCATAGTGAAATTCTAGGATATTACACTCGAGGAGGCAATCCGAGAGAATCAGAGTTCAGACCCTTCATTGTTGCGCATCCGTGAGGATGTGACTCAGGGGAAAGCCCCTGGATTTGTGATCCACGAGGATGGACTTTTGAGGTTTAAGAATCGGTTGTGCGTACCGGCGAATGACAAGTTGAAAAACTCTATTTTGAGAGAAGCTCATGCTACCCCTTATTCTGTTCAGCCGGCGTCCAGCAAGATGTACAAGGACTTGAAACAAAATTACTGGTGGAATAATATGAAGCGAGAAGTCGCAGAATTTGTTTCGAGATGCTTAACCTGTCAACAAGTCGAGATTGAACATCAGCGACCGGCGGGTATGCTGAAACCTCTTCCTATTCCCGAATGGAAGTAAGAAGACATTTCTATAGATTTCATCACGAGTTTGCCGACGAGTCGTCGTGGCATGAATACGATCTGGGTGATCGTGGACCGCTTAACTAAATCAGCTCATTTCCTTGAGATCAAGGAGACGTGGGGTCCCGAGAGACTTGCTCAACTGTTCATCAAAGAGATAGTCAGACTGCACGGTACTCCTAAAAGTATCGTTTCCGATCGTGACGGACGGTTTGTGTCGCATTTTTGGAAATCAGTTCATCGTGCTATGGGAACCCAGCTTAATCTCAGTACCGCTTTTCATCCTCAGTCCGACGGACAATCAGAGAGAACCATTCAGACATTAGAGGACATGTTGAGGGCATGCGTCCTCGATTGGAAAGACGATTGGGAAGCCCAACTACCATTGATCGAGTTCACGTATAATAATAGTTGGCATGCTTCAATTAAGATGGCACCTTACGAGGCCTTGTATGGTCGTCGTTGTCGATCTCCGTTGTGTTGGGACGACTTATCAGAATCATTGGGCATCGAGCCTGATATGCTTATAGCCGCCCGTGAGAAGGTAGCTTTGATCAGAAGTCGTTTGTTGACCGCTCAGAGTCGACAGAAATCGTATGCAGATAATCGTCGTCGACCACTAGAGTTCGAGACAGGTGACCACGTGTTGGTCAAGGTATCCCCGAGTCGTGGTATCTTCCGTTTTGGGAAGAGGGGAAAATTGAGTCCGAGATTCATTGGGCCGTTTGAGATTTTGGATCGAGTGGGCGAGTTAGCTTATCGATTGGCTTTACCTCCGGCGTTGAGCCGAATTCATAATGTGTTTCATGTCTCTCAGTTGCGGAAGTATGTTGCCGACCCGAGTCACATACTTCAGTTCGACGAAATCGAGATCGCCGACGATCATTCATATGAGGAGCGTCCTATGCGAATTTTAGAGCGGCGAATCAAACAGTTGAGGAATAAGACGATTCCTTTGGTTAAAATTCAGTGGTCTAGACAAAGAGTCGAAGAGGCTACTTGGGAAACCGAGGATAGTATGCGGGAGAGTTATCCCGAGTTGTTTGACCCTTAGTTTCGGGGACGAAACCCTTTTAAGGGGGGGTGTATGTAATACCCGGTTGTAATTCAGTTATTATCATTCAGTATTTATCATTCAGTAATTGTCATTCAGTAATTTCACTCATTAATGATCATTTGTCACTCATATTCAATCATGGTATTCATCATTCAGAGTAATTGTATCGTGTATCAATCGTCATTCATCACTAATCTAATTGGAGTTTCGTGCCGTGTTTATCATCGTCGTCTTTTTCATTGTGGACTGTGTGTGAGGAAGTAGCGCACGCTACGTACTCTTTTTAGCGCATGCTAATTGAGTACAGGTAGCGCACGCTACCACTCAGCATTAGCGCACGCTAATGTTACCCTGGCTGCAGTCCAGAAGGTACTGGACTGCAGGTGAGTTATTAGTAGCGCACGCTACGAGTGGTAAGTAGCGCGCGCTAGTGTGGTGTAGTAGCGCACGCTAATAATTGCTGTAGCGCGCGCTAAGGACGGATCAGGTTGAGTCCAGTGGCTACTGGACTGCACTGGATTAATTCGTAGCGCACGCTATGAGTGATTTTTAGCGTACGCAAACGGTGTAGTAGCGCACGCTAAATATTGGTTGTAGCGCACGCTACCGAGGTCAGATCAGAGGACAGACGGTTTCTGGATTCCAGTACTGGGCATCAAATAATTCATTAGCGCACGCTAACTATGGGTATTAACGCACGCTAATGGTATGGTTGTAGGGCACGCTACAAAAAGGTACGTAGCGCGCTACCGATTTCGGACAGTGGGTACTGGACTACCCAAAATTACCCGTTAGCGCACGCTACGCACTAGGGCTAGCGCACGCTAACCTGGAGTGACTATATATTGGACAGTTAGCCTGAGTTTCGTCATTTCTCATTTCCCTTCGTTTTTAGAGAGACTTCGGGCGATTTTGGGCGACTTGGAGTGTTCTCTTCGAGCTGCTATCCCCTATCATCATATTCAAGGCTTTGAGTTGGATTATCACCATTTCATCATCTCCTTAACATCAAATCAAAGGTATTAATCTCTTGGATCTAGAATTTTGGATTTTTGGGTTTTTCCATCCGATTTCTTCGTGTAAGCTTGGATTATTGTTGGAATGCATTAGATATGGATTATCTACCTTGGATAAATGTATTCCTACGGATTTAGTGGCTATTTTTGGAATTATTTCAAGAACCCTTAGGGTTGACTTCGGTTAATTTGGGGATTTTCCGATTGTTGTTGTCGTAAACTTGTATTGTGGATTTCTATGAGATTATTGATGTCATTGTTAGTGTTTTGCTGGTTTGAATCAATCATTTGGAGTTGGTTCGATATTTTGGGTTTGTTTTTAACCAACGGGAAGGATATTCTCAACGTTTTCGTTAGAGTACATCTACGAGTTCGGATATTGTTGTATCGACGTTTGAGTCGGTTAAGATCGTATTTGATTCGTGTAATGATCGGATTTTGGTATTTTGTGTTATTCAAGGTTGTTCGAGCGACCGACATTTCATTTAGGACGTTGTTCGTGGAAGGACATTGTCATCGGTATTGTGTAAGTTAACTCTTACTCGGTTAAAAGGATACTCATTCCTTTTGTTGTTGATTGCTCATAATCATAATTCATTCATCATAATATTAATCATATTGAGACTTGTAATTATCGAATAATCATTTCATTCACGAGGAGCGACGGTTCCAAATCATTTCATTGGGTTATCAATCAAGTCACTATTATTTTCATCTCGGTGAGTCATCTTGGCCTTGTCGAATTATTATTCATTGGTATTCATTGTGGTCATTCTCGTTCATATGACCTTATAGGTTCATATTGCATGGCCGGGTGTGGCTGTGTGGAATTTTTAGTCGGGCACACGATGGTCATGTTTTGGGTTCACCGATACATTGGACCGTGCACACGGTAACGCTTACCTCCGTGAGACTAATTAGGTACAAGGACGGGTGTGTCCGGTCATTCGTCTTGTACACTTGCATAGAACATTACGGGCGTACTATGATACTCCTCTTCAGCGTAATTCATAACTAAGGATATTTCATAACTTCAGTTAATTCATGATTTTGTTATTTCAACCCTTGAGGATTGTTGTTTTGTGTAACTAACCCCTTTGGGGGATTTTGTTTTCAGGTCACGGCAAGGCAAAGGCACGGGAAGAACATGCTGACGGCGAGGAGTCCCAGTGATACTAGTAGGGGGGCCCAGTCATTTCGTTTGTTTCAGTCATTTCAGTCATTTCAGTTATTTGTATTTTCCGCTGCAAATTCCGTTTGAGATGTTTAATTGTTCAGGGTGGTGTATTTTATCTCCATATAAAATATACTAGTATTCGGTTTAGTCCTGGTGTGTTGTACTTAAACTCCTCATCGGAGTAATTGGTAATATAATGTGGTTCGGTACTACAATTATATTATTTAATTTATCATTTTCATTTGCCTGGTGGGTCCCAGTTGGGGATTCACGACACTGTAATATCCGCCTAGTTTGGGGTGTTACACACGAGCGTCACCTTCACCAAGTTCTCGATACATTGAGGCGGGAACAGCTTTATGGGAAATTTTCTAAGTGTGAATTCTGGATGCCTGAGGTTATCTTTCTCGGGCATGTGATATCAGCCGAAGGGGTAAGAGTGGACCCACAAAAGACGAAAGTCATTCGAGATTGGATACCACCGAAGAATGTGAAGGAAGTTCATAGTTTCGTCAGCCTAGCAGGTTACTACCGACGGTTCGTAGAAGGATTTTCTAACATTGTGCAACCGATGACTAACTTACTGCGAAAGGACAAGAAGTATTTGTGCTCAGAAACATGTCAGCAAAGTTTTGATGAGCTCAAGAGTCGATTGATATTGACACTTGTTTTGGTCTTACCAAAAGGAACGGAAGGATTTGTGGTGTATAGTGACGCGTCGAGACAGGGTCTGGGATGTGAACTGATGCAGGAAGGGAAAGTGATTGCCTATGCGTCGAGACAATTGTGACCCTATGAAGTTAACTATCCGACCCATGACTTGGAGTTAGCAGCCGTGGTGTTTGCTTTGAAAATCTGGCGTCACTATCTTTATGGAGTTACCTGCCAGATCTTTATAGACAACAAGAGCCTAAAGTACATTTTTACTGAGAAGGAGTTGAACATGAGATAGAGAAGGTGGCTAGAATTAATCAAGGACTATGATATCGAGATCCTTTATCATTCGGGTAAAGCAAATGTGGTTGCCGATGCATTGAGCCGTAAGACAGTGCAGGAGCATATGCTGAGCCGTTTGACAGCTCAGAGAGAGTTGCAGTTGGACCTTATGAGGCCAGAAATTGAAGTTTGGTTACAGCATATTCAGGGACAACTTTGTACCCTTGAGATTTCTTCGTCTCTTGATGATATGATCAAATCGAAGCAAATTACGGACCCACTCTTATCTCGAGTTCGGAATGAGGTAACCCAAGGGAAAGCCCCTGGATTCGTGATCCACGAGGATGGATTGATACGTTTTAGAAATCGAGTTTGTGTACCCAATGACGAAGAGTTGAGAAACTCTATCATGAGAGAAGCCCATGCTACCCCGTACTCTATTCACCCGGGATCTAGCAAGATGTATAAGGATTTGAAGCAGAATTATTGGTGGGGGAATATGAAACGTGAGGTTGCCGAATTCGTTTCGAGATGTTTAACCTGTCAGTAGGTTAAGATTGAGCACCAGCAATCCGCAGGAATGCTGAAACCGCTACCAATTCCCGAGTGGAAATGGGAGGACATATCTATGGATTTTATCACTAGCTTGCCGACGAGTCATCGAGGAATGAATACGATTTGGGTGATTGTGGACCGTCTGACCAAATCAGCCCAATTCTTGGAGATTAAGGACACGTGGGGTCCCGAGAGATTGGCCCAGCTGTTTATTAAGGAAATCGTGAGATTACATGGTACCCCCAAGAGTATTGTATCAGACCGTGGCGGGCGATTTGTATCGCACTTCTGGAAGGCAGTTCATCGTGCGATGGGCACGCAGTTAAATTTCAGTACGGCTTTTCGTCCACAGACCGATGGTCAGTCTCAGAGAACCATCCAGACTCTAGAGGATATGTTGAGAGCATGTGCTCTTGATTGGAAGGACGATTGGGAAGCCCAGCTGCCTTTGGTGAAATTCACTTATAATAATAGTTGGCACGCTTCGATTCAGATGGCACCGTATGAGGCATTGTATGGCCATCGCTGTAGGTCCCCTTTGTGTTGGGACGAACTGTCAGAATTTCTGTGTACGGAACCCGATATGTTATTAGCAGCCCGGGAGAAAATCACTTTGATTAGGAGTCAGTTGTTAATGGGTAAAAGTCGACAGAAGTCTTATGCTGACCACCATCGACGATCGCTTGAGTTCGAGGTTGGTGACCATGTGTTAATGAAGGTGTCTCCTACCCGAGGTGTTTTTCGTTTCGGGAAGAGGGGCAAGCTGAGCCCGAGGTACATTGGGCCGTTTGAGGTTTTGGAGCGTGTAGGTGATCTGGTGGCCTATCGACTAGCTTTGCCGCCGACTTTGAGTAAGATTCACAACGTGTTTCATGTCTCCTAGTTGAGGAAATATGTTGCTGATCCGAGCCATGTACTTCAGTTCGAAGAGATTGAATTAGCAGAGGATCATTCGTACGAGGAGCGCCCTGTGCGGATACTCGAAATAAGGATCAAGCAGTTGCGGAACAAGACGATTCCCCTACTGAAAGTTCAGTGGTCACGACACGGAGTCGAGGAGGCTACGTGGGAGACCGAGGATAGTATGCGAGCGAGATACCCCGAGTTATTTACCCCTTAGTTTCGACGACGAAACTCTTTTTAAGGGGGAGAGTATGTAATATCCGACTGTAATTTTTCGTTTTTACCTGTCATTGTATTATTCGGATAATCTGATTATCATGAATCATTGCATTTAGTATTATGTTGAGGTATTATAGATTTGAATTTCATGTCGTTGTTATTTCATTTCATATGTGATGGTTCGATGTTAATTGGAGAGTTGCATTTTCGAATTTTTCTGTTGATGTAGCGTACGCTACATAGTATGATTAACGTACGCTAATTCTGTGCCTTAGCGTGCGTAATGTTTCCTCTATTGCGTACGCTAAGAGGGAATCTGGCATAAGTTGACTTCAGCACGTGAACTCCTTAGTCGTTGGCATGCATGTGAGTAATGTCTGAGCTGTCATGTCGGCCAGAGTCAACTTTTATTAGCGTGCGTAACCCCTTTTTAATTAGCGTGCGCTAACGACCTGCGAATTCAAGACAGTAGCCACTGTAAACCGCTTACGTACATAATATCGACCGGTTAGCGTACGTAAGTGTGTTAGCGTACGCTAAACTGTTCCGATAGCGTGCGCTAAGTCTGTACAGTCTATTTATAGGACCAGCCTGTTTTTCATTTCTTCACAACTCCAAACCGATTCTCTCTCCATACATCGTCCCTCTGCACTCCCAAACCGATATCAACCTCCCCCAACTTGCTTCTAAGCCTTAAATCTTGGAGTGGAGCTCATTTCCTTGGAGATTAGGAGGTGTTCTTGAGCTTGGAGTATATTTTCTCATAGCATTGAAGTTGTTCTTCATTTCTGGAGGTAGGTGTACTTTCCTCTCTGTATTATTTTCATATGTTGATGTTAATAACGAATTATACTTCACCTAGAGTATATTAATCAAGTAAAACATAGTTTTAATCCAACCTTTTTAACACTTTTGATGAATATGATAAATGAGGGTTTGAGATGGATGTGTTCTTGATGATATAGTGATTCTAACCACGTTGTAACTATCATGCTCATCTTGTTGGACGAATTTAGCTCAGTAGAATACCTTTGAATCAGTTAACTTCACCGTAATTAGATTTAACTAATAGAGTTGTTATCATAAAGTGATTAAACACCATATTAAGTTTTCACTTACCTTGGGAAGAACTTGGCCATGTTAGAAGTAGAAGGATGTCTTCTTACTCAGATTTTTTAAGAATCATATTCTCCTTATGTTTAGCTCAGCAAGGTTTTGAATGGTTAAGGATATTTGTGAAACCAACAACAACAACTTTTCATTAATCTAATGTGTTGAGAACTTAGAATACTTTGATCATCATACTAGATAGTTGGTGAATTCATCATGATGTTAATGGATCGTCCAGCCTTGTAAAGAAAGATTTTGATAACCTTCATGGATATGGTGTAATCTCATAACTAATAACCTTGTTGTAAGCTTAATATTTAATTTAGATGAGAGGAGAATGATCATAAATGTGCAGATTTTACCTTTCAACGTTTTAATGTTTTGGAAAGTTTAATCATCATAAGATGATCTTAACATCATAATTGGTTATTCAACATACCCTCGATAGAACTCTTGTTTATGATGAACCATGTGAACATTCGGTAAAAGTATTAGTAAACCAATTTTTATGGTTGTAATGATGTTAAAAGAACTCCTGACATAAGGCTTCGATAATTGGAGATAGCAAACTATTCTAAAGGATTGAAGGATGACGTCTTACTAATCCTATATTGATAATTATACGAATATGTTACTGAGTAAAATGTATTTCGTTTAAGGTTGATTGTTCGAGTAAACAATATTAGTCGAGGACTGTTCGTTCGTTCCGACAAGAAGAGGACTATTCTCGTCTCCGTATTGAGGCAAGTTATCTTGCTTGGTTATAATGATGATTAGATTCTTGTGATGGTTATATATTTCATATGTATGAATTATTCATGTAATGTTTGTCGTGATTTGACATTGTCCTTGACATTATTCCGTTTTCTTCATGGAGTTGCATTCACATGTACGTCGCTTTGAATCGTTGATCTCGTTGGTCTTATTTTCACTTCGGTGAGTTTTTCTTGATCCTTAATCGGATATGTGATTTATTGAATTCGTTGTCATGTTGTATCGTGACATATCCGGAATCATATCTTCGTTCCGATTGATCATTGTGTAGGATTTTTAGCCAGACACATATATAGTCATGCGTGGATATTATTCCGCATTGGACGGTGCACACGAGACGTAGTTCGTGAGGCTAATTAGGTACATCGTCACACGTATATTCTGGATTCCGTATACGGGGTGGACATGTACACGGACACATTTCCGGATCGGGCGTACTGTGATGTCCATCTTGAGCTATATTGTTAATCGTTCATAGTCCATGTATGATTGGATGTGTTCGACGATTTGTTACTGATTGTTTCATACGCCCGAGGGGTATGATTAATAGTCGGAATGTTTTCCTTGAAATCTATATATGTGAATTGTATAATGTTGGAAGAATTGATTATCATGTATATCTGACCCTGTGTTATGGGCGAAATACTTGTATTGTATTTAGGTCGAGGCAAAGGCAAGACATGGGAAGAGCATGTTGACGGCGAAGGGTTCGAAGGATACTAGTTCGGGCCCCCCACATCTTTTGTTGTCCGGTTATGTTAAACTGTGTTATGTTATTTTATTTCCTGTTTCATTTAAATTGCTATCTGGTTGTATTGACATTTGAAGTATTTTCCATCTCCATATGGTTTATACTTGTTTTTTTGGATCATGTGTATTATAAGGCCGTTGGCCATATCTTTGATAAACTCCTAATCGGAGTAATGACTATTCATTGTGGTTCGGTATCACAAATGATATTTATTTAATCTGTTTTGGATATCGCCTGGTGGGTCCCAGTGTGGGGTCCACGGCACTGTAATAGCCGCCTTTTGGGGTGTTACATATAGTGCTTTCCTTATCCTGTATACAAGGTCTCCGCCTTCAGTGTTGGCAAACCCTGGAGATTGTTAAACATAGACTTATTCGGCGAGATGTCCATTCAGGAATGCACTGTTAACATCCATTTGATATACAATTAAGTTCTTGTGAGCGGCAAATGCTAGGAATATCCTGATGGCTTTTAGTCGAGCTATAGGTGCAAATGCTTCATCATGGTCGATTCCTTCTTCATGTTTGTATCCTTGGGCAACTAGTCTCGATTTGTTTCTGATGACAAGTCCATTTTCATCCTTTTTATTTCTGAATACCCATTTGGTTCCTATGACTCCCTGATGTGTTGGTCTAAGAACTAGGTACCAAACATTATTCCGTTCGAAACCATTGAGCACTTCATCCATCAAAGTGATCAGTGATAATTATTTAGAGCCTCATTGGTCAAAACAGGTCCAGACTGCGCTAAGAATACATCTAGCGTGCACATAGAAAGTCTCCTAAGTTCAGTTTGAGATTTCTATTCGGGGAATTGAGATTTCTCAGAATCTGTCTCTTATTGTGCACAAAGTACAATGCCTTGTGTATTCTGTATTTTTCTATGTGTGGTTGCAACGATATTGGTATCTCCAATTATTAACTCATGGTGGTGATCTGTCAACCACCTCTTATCGAGTTCTAGTTTGGTATCCCGTGCTGTAACCTATTGAACTGTATCCTCAACTTCAGCTTGAACAACATCACCTTCGACTGCTTCTATTCTTACAGCGGCGGTATTGATTTCTAGGTTCACAACAGGTTCTATTGGAGTTTGGGGGTCATCAATAGAGAGTGTCTGGATGCTCTAGGTTAGGTCTTCTACTCCTATAGGGTTACAATAGGGTTCATCAAATACTACGTGGAGAGATTCCTCTATCGTCAGTTTCCGTTTGCTAAATATCCCGAATGCTTTGCTGGCGCAGGAGTATCCAATGAAAATACCTTCATACGACTTTTTGCCCAAGGTCTTCAATTGATCCTTCCCATTATCGAGTACGTAACACCTGCATCCAAAAATATGAAAGTATGCAACCATTGGGGTTTTGTTATTCCATACCTCATATACTGTTTTGTTGTGATGCTTGTTGATGATACACCGGTTTTGTATATGGCATCCTGTATTTGTTGCTTATCCCCAAAAACATTGCGGCAATTTGCTTGCGGATAATATATTTTGTGTTGCTTCTTTCAGCGTCTTGTTCTTACGCTCGGCAATACCATTTTGTTGAGGAGTCTGGGCTTCTAAGTATTTATGTTGTACGCCATTGTACGCACAGTATTGCTCTATAAAGCGATTTGTGAATTATGTGCCTTTGTCGAAACGAATGGATACAATAATCAGCCCTTTCTTATTTTGTCGCCTTTACCCATGTTCTGGCAGCTTTGTGTTGGTTTCGTTCTTCTTGTTAAAGAAGATGGTCCAAGCATACCTGGAAAAATCATCGACAATAACAAGACAGTATTTCTTACCTCCCAGACTGATGTGAACTAGTCCGACATCGTATCATGTAACGAACTACCTATCCCGGAAGGACCAATAACGAGGTCAAAGGCAAAGAGACTTAAAGCCGCGTTCAACTCATTGATTGCCTAGAAAAATAAATTCATAACGAGCATAGCCGAAGGAAAAAACTTGAGGCTATACTGCGTAATCAATTTTACTGAACTATAATTTAAACTTTTGTCTTGTGTAATAAATGGAGTCATCGAGCATTGGGTGTGTCAATATTGATAATTCAAAGTGTTGTTATGTTGTATTTTAATTTTTATATTGAGTCATGTAATATATTTATTTGAATTGTAATAATGCCTAATATAATGGCTAAAATGTATCGAGTCGAAATAGGAGATGAGCAAAGAAGACCAATATTTTCGAACATGAGACAAATTTGCGCCTCTTTCGTACTTTGGTCATAACTCACTCGTACGGGGTCGGATTGAGGCGATTCAAGTGGCCACGTAAAGCTAATACAAAGTCCTACAAGATGGTATCAAGATTCTGCATATTTATTGGAATACAAGATCAGAGAAGCGCCCTTGAAATCCGCAGTTAGAATTTATTATCTTTTGAAATTATTTGTCATGCTCTGATTCCTTTTGTTTTTTCTTCATTTTGACTTGACATTTGTGGTACCTTATCTCATAGAATGCGTCTCCATGTGAGAGAGTGTTATGTATAGAATTATGGCTATAAATAGCCTTCCATTCCTTTGTAATGAGGAACTTGAATTGAGGATAAGAATAGTTACCATTTGTGTATATTTCGTGTGTTTTGTTTGTTCAGGATTCCAAACATACATACCTTTGTATTTCAATTAACTTATTGAAGTGATCCCGACTTCATGGCATTGTTGAATACACATATGTGAGTGCTTTGATTTATTTACCAAAAATCTATTTCCGTTTTGTGGCGACGTTGAAACCTCACACCTTTCGGCACTACTAAAAAGGAGGGTTTTAGTGACACTTGTGTTTTGACAGTTTTTTGTTATGTGTCACTCAATATATAAAATTAGACCAATTTTCATATTTAACATCTAAGTGTTACTGATTGCTCACACCAACGTATCAATAATCTAGGCATCAGTAATTCCCAACACTAACGTATCAGTAATAAAAAACTCTCAAATATTATCTAATTGAGACTCGGAATCAGTTCTCTAATCACTAATCACTCACTCTCTCTCCCTCTAAACTCTCGGTTCGCCGATCTCTGTAAAATCTCCCTACAGTCGCTGCTCTCTAGAAAACAAACATAAACACACACACACACAAGACAATCAGAGGAGCATGGATGGGTGGTGGTGAAATGGTTGGAGGTGACTGAAGATTAAGGTTTGCGTTCGATTGTCAAGAGAGTTGCTGTAATTTCAGGCTAGAATCTGATTTTTCATTTCTGGGTGGAGGTTTGAACGGGCTAGGGTTTTCTGGTATATGGTTGGGTTTGATTCGGACTGGAATGGCAGTCTTGGGCTCGGATTTGCTGGTTTGATTCGTGATAGTGCCTGAATTAGGTTGATTTTCTGGTTCAAGGCTTCAAGACCCGATTTTCATCATCTGTCAGTCTCCTCTATTAATTTTCATCAACTACGAGCGGTACACATGATATACTATATATATATATATATATATATATATATCCTCTCAATTTCAACTTGGATTTGGGTCTCTCTCGATCTCAACTCAAATTTGAGTATATTCGGAGCATCAATTTGGAGCATCAAATTAGGGTTCAGGTAAATGTTTTGTAATTTGGAGCATCAAATTCGGAGCATCAATTTGTAGTATATTCTATATATGTGTGTTTGTTTTGATAAAAATATATTACTTTGCCTTTTCTCTTGTGTTCTTGATGCCACTGTGGAAATAAAACCAAAGACAGCTGCCTCTGTCATGTTTGCTCATCCTTTTTATATTTTTTTATATTTGCTATCTTGTGCAGGGCTGGGTTTGCTTCGTGTAAGCTGATCTACAGGTATCTTTTTGCTGTTATTTCTGGCCTTTTGTGTTGTTTGCTTGTTACTTGCTTTGAATGAAGCCTGGATGCTCGATTTGTTTGCTCATCTTGTTCTCCAAGTTTATTGCTTTGGATGAAGATGATAAAAATGAATGTCTGTAGTTACTTAAGTTTATTGTATCATTTTAGTTTGTTTTGTTTATCCTATATATCCTGATTTCATGCTTAGATTACTAAATTGTACATATGGGTTCCTGAATTGTTGCACTGCATTTAGGTCTAAGAACTACATTGTACTTTTAATTATAGTTAGTTGTCCCTTTAGCAAGAAGTTGATTTTTTTCTTAAACTGATACTTCTTTATTTTCCATTGTTTTTACAACAAAACTACATTGTACTTTTGCTTACAGTTAATTGTTCCTTTAGCAAGAAGTTAATTTTTTCTGACTGACACTTCTATATTTTCCATGGTTTCTACAAAAAACTACTTATTCTTAGTTTTCATTTACACAAGGCACACAAGTTCTGGTTTATTTGTTTTAGCTCGGCTTAATTTTACAATAATGCTGTATAATTTGCTGACTTTACTGGAATGTCGTTGGACTTTATATTTGTGATGTAATACTTTTCCGATTCACATTAGGAAAATTCAAAGTTATGGACTTCGTCTGCAAAATGCTGGAAGCAGGGGTGCCAATTGCCAAAGCCACTTCTAATATTTTGGTTGGAAAATGTTGCATAGCAGACAATGCAGCAAATTCCTTATCATATGAGAGAAAATGCTCTTCTCTTTCCTATTGCTATCGTAAAGTTCTTGAAACTTTGATCTCTGCATGAGAGAATGATATGTTCCTTAAATATGTTAACGACCATATATTTGTGCCAAAAAGGTAACAACCAATGAAATTTCAGAATTAGCTGGTGATAGTATATCTGCTATGATAGAGCACTTGTTTTGCATTTACTAAGCAAGCAATTTTTTTTTTGGTATTGACTGTATGCTAGCTGAGTTGAGAGACAGGAAGAGCAAATTAGACCATGGAGTAACTTTCTTTATCATAGAAGTAAAATTATTCACATTGCTGATAGGTTGGAGCTTTACTAGAATATAGTCTAGAATTAAATGTAGAAGTTGAACTGCATATTGAAATTTTCTCTCTTTTGCAAATTACTTTTTCTTGATTTTTGTGATTTGTTTGCTTCGTAGTTCGTCAGTTTCATTGTTCTGTGTTGCTCTTTTGTTCTTTGTTGCTCTTTTGCTATGTGCTTCAAGAGAGAGCCCTGCTTGAAGAGATTTGATTGCAAGAATTGTATCTACCTTTAGCTATTTTCATAGTAGATTTCAACAAAAAAATTTCCTAAACTTGATTTTCCATCTACTTTGTTGTTTAACATGATTTCCTAAAATGTGTATAGTTGATACCTTGCTTTTGCATATCCCATTTTAAATGTTAATGGAATTGCACCAAAGAGATTTAACTACTGCTTGGTGATTTACATCGCTGTCACATTTTCATATTGGCACTTGGTTCTACATTAAGCTGAGTTTTCTACCTGCCAGTTTTTTCCGACACTGATAATAAAGTTGTTGTATCTGAATATATATCTCTAATAATATGCTTATTTTATTATTTGTAAGTTGCTTTCTCTATCTTTTGCTCATTGTGATCTCATCATGATGCCATTTTAAGGACGGATTTGGTTCTCGCTTATGTAACAGCCCAAAAACAGTGGCTATTACAGTGCCGTGGACCCAACCGGGACCCACCAGACGATATCACAATATACATTTATAATCTGACAACGTGGCACCGTACCACAATATTTATCAAAACCCCGGTGTGGAGTATGAGTTATTCATGTCTTTAATATAAGCAAACATACACAGGATCCAAATTCGGTACAGACCATATGACGATGGGCAGTACCTAACAAATTTTAGTACATTCATCCGACACAAAATAAAATGAAAGTCATAATAAAACATAACCGAACAACCAAAAGACTCGGGGCCCCCGAAATAGCATACTTCAGAACCCTCCGTCGCCAATGTGCTCCTCCTGTGCCTTGCCCTTTCCTCGCCCTGAAATACAAGTATTTCGCCCCAAACCACAGGGTCAGCTATACATGATAATAATTCTCATGACATTATACAATTCATATATATATATATATATATATATATATATATATATATACTGATCTCAAAGAAAACCATCGACTACTGAATATACCCCGAAGGCGTATAAACAATCAGTCCCAACTGTCGAACATAACCGAATATACGAACGACCATATAATATGGCTCAAGACGGACGTCACAGTACACCCGATCCGGAAATGTGTCCATACGGAATCCAAAATATACGTGGGACGATGTACCTAATTAGCCTCATGAACTACGTCTCGTGTGCACGATCTAAATGCGGAAAACATCCACGCATGATCATCAAGTGCCTGGATAAAAATCCTACACATAACCAATCGGCACGCAGATATGACTCCAGAGATGTCACGATACAACATGACAACGAAACTCAACGAATTACACTTTTTACCAAGGAATCGAACAACTCACCGGAGTGTCAACAAAACTCAAAAGGACTAACGGTAACAAGGACGGTAATTTCGGGTATATGATCCCCAACACCACGACAATACGATCAAGGGTATCACCATATCACGAATCATAGATTATCAGAACATTTCATACACACGAAACGCATAATAATCACAAGAATTCAACCATCATTATAACCAAGCAAGATAACTTGCCTCAATTCCGTAGATGAATAATCCTTCTTTGAATGGTCAAACGAACGGTATCCTCGTCTAACAATACTCACGTGAACAAGCAACCTTGAATGAAATGTAATTCATTCAACAACACATTCGTACGATAACGGTATTATTACATAAATAATATTCGTAAATTTACTTGAATAAATCAATTATCCTATTGATCACTTTAATGTTCTTATTACAAATTATCGTATGTTTATCATGTTCATTCACATATTCTAACATTAATGTCAAATACTTGATGTCTAGTTTATTATCAATGTAATATTGTAAAAATATCTTTTCAAATCATCGACACTTCCAATTACGATATAAGTTGTGTTCAATTACGTTCTTCATTATTTTACCAACGATTACATTTAAAACTTGATTACTATATGAAACATAAGTTTAAGTTTTTAGTGAACTAAGAACATTATCTTAATTTACGTCTCTTAACACGCATGGATTAATGAAATGGAATTCGGCTACTCCTCTACCGCATTTGTATCATCATTGTAATACCCGGTTGTAATTCAGTTATTATCATTCAGTTATTATCATTCAGTTATTATCATTCAGTATTTATCATTCAGTAATTGTCATTCAGTAATTTCACTCATTAATGATCATTTGTCACTCATATTCAATCATGGTATTCATCATTCAGAGTAATTGTATCGTGTATCAATCGTCATTCATCACTAATCTAATTGGAGTTTCGTGCCGTGTTTATCATCATCGTCATTTTCATTGTGGACTGTGCGTGAGGAGTAGCGCACGCTACGTACTCTTTTTAGCGCACGCTAATTGAGTATAGGTAGCGCACGCTACCACTCAGCATTAGCGCACGCTAAGGTTACCCTGGCTGCAGTCCAGAAGGTACTGGACTGCAGATGAGTTATAAGTAGCGCACGCTACGAATGGTAAGTAGCGCACGCTAGTGGGTTGTATTAGCGCACGCTAATAATTGCTGTAGCGCGCGCTAAGGACGGATCAGGTTGAGTCCAGCGGCTACTGGACTGCACTGGATTAATTCATAGCGCACGCTATGAGTGATTTTTAGCGTACGCAAACGGTGTAGTAGCGCACGCTAAATATTGGTTGTAGCGCACGCTACCGAGGTCAGATCAGAGGACAGACGGTTTACGGATTCGATCGGGAATCTAATAATTCGTTAGCGCACGCTAACCATGGGTATTAACGCACGCTAATGGTATGGTTGTAGCGCACGCTACAAAAGGTACGTAGCGCGCGCTACCGTTTTCGGACAGTGGGTACTGGACTACCCAAAATTACCCGTTAGCGCACGCTACTCACAAGGGCTAGCGCACGCTAACCTGGAGTGACTATATATTGGACAGTTAGCCTGAGTTTCGTCATTTCTCATTTCCCTTCGTTTTTGGAGCGACTTCGGGCGATTTCGGGCGACTTGGAGTGTTCTCTTCGAGCTGCTATCACCTATCATCATATTCAAGGCTTTGAGTTGGATTACCATCACTTCATCATCTCCTTAACATCAAATCAAAGGTATTAATCTCTTGGATCTAGAATTTCTGATTTTTGGGTTTTTCCTTCCGTTTTCTTCGTGTAAGCTTGGATTATCATTGGAATATGTTAGATATGGATTATCTACCTTGGATAAATATATTCTTACGGATTTAATGGCTATTTTCGGAATTATTTCAAGAACCCTTGGGGTTGACTTCGGTTAATTGGGGATTTTCCGATTGATGAGGTTGTAATCTTGAGTTGTGGATTCCTATTGGATTATTGATATCATTGAAGTGTTTTGTTAGTTCGAAATACTCATTTTGGTGTTGGTTTCGATTAATTCGGGATTGGATATTTCCGAAGTTGTGTGGTTGGTTACGTATTCGTTTGAATGCCCTATGAGTTTGATTATCGTTGTATCGACTTTTGGGTTGGTCGTGTTTTGTTGCTTGACACGTGTATTGATCGGTTGTTGTTAATTATTGTTATTCAAGGTTGTTCGAGTGACCGGTATATCGATTAGGACGTTGTTCTTGGAAGGACTTTGTCATCGGTATTGTGTAAGTTAACTCTTACTCGGTTAAAAGGATACTCATTCCTTTTGTTGTTGATTGCTCATAATCATAATGCATCATAGTATTAATCATATTGAGACTTGTAATTGTCGAATAATCATTTCATTTACGAGGAACGACGATTCCAAATCATTTCATTGGGTTATCAACCAAGTCACTATTATTTTCATCTCGGTGAGTCATCTTGGCCTTGTCGAATTATTATTCATTGGTATTCATTGTGGTTATTCTCGTTCATATGACCTTCTGGGTTCATATTGCGTGGCCGGGTGTAGCTGTGTGGAATTTTTAGTCGGGCACACGATGGTCATGTATTGGGTTCACCGATACATTGGACCGTGCACACGGTAAAGCTCAACTCGTGAGACTAATTAGGTACAAGGACGGGTGTGTCCGGTCATTCGTCTTGTACACTTGCACAGGACATTACGGGCGTACTATGGTACTCCTCTTCAGCGTAATTCATAACTAAGGATATTTCATAACTTCAGTTTATTCATGATTGTGTATTTTCAACCCTTGAGGATTGTTGTTCTCGAATCGACCGTTGGGGATTTTGTTTTCAGGTCACGGCAAGGCAAAGGCACGGGAAGAGCATGCTGACGGCGAGGAGTCCCAGTGATACTAGTAGGGGGCCCCAGTCATTTCATTTGTTTCAGTCATTTCAGTCATTTCAGTTATTCCGTCATTTGTATTTTCCGCTGCAAATTCCGTTTGAGATGTTTAATTGTTAAGGGTGGTGTATTTTATCTCCATATAAAATATACTAGTATTCGGTTTAGTCCTGGTGTGTTGTATCGGAGTACTTGGTAATATAATGTGGTTCGGTACTACAATTATATTATTTAATTCATCATTTTCATTTGCCTGGTGGGTCCCAGTCGGGGATTCACGGCACTGTAATATCCACCTAGTTTGGGGTGTTATACAGTTGGTATCGGAGAGTGGTTTTGAATACTACCCTCCAAGTCATGTCTCATTTGAAATCATCGTCATCAGACTAGTATCATTGGACTTTTGCGTCACGTGTGACCTGTGCAAATGCCGAGCCAATCAGACCAAGAACTGTAAGATTTCTAACGCCATGGTATAATTTCTGGCAAGAATCATTCATTCATAAGTCATTTGTTAACAATCCGCAACCATCATTTTCATTTGACCAGAACGGTCATGCTAACTCGTTAATCACTCAATTCACTTCATTATTCAGTTGTTGATCAGGAAGATCAAATCATTAATCATGTTAACTTATTCAAGATAATCAGGTTATCTAAGTTAATCATTCATGTAAGCACTGTGTTAGAGCGCGTATGCTCATTTTCATCATCTCATGTCATAATCATAACGTGATATTCATGCGGGAAATATAATCATCATGTGACTTTCCTACTTCAGTATGGAGAGGGCAAGAAGAGGACGTGGAGGACGAGGCCGTGGAGCGGGCCGAATCCCGAGAGCTCGTGTGAATACACGTGCAAACGCGAGAAATAATGCTAATTCATCGAGCAGCGACGCTGCCACTCATTCACCTGGACGCGATCATTCACTAACGGGGAGTCGTACTCGGGACACGGCTCAGTCAGAAGGTGTCCGGGTTGACCCACTCGCTTTTATGCAGGGCATGATGGCCCAAATGACTTAGATGGCACAGCTGATGGAGACGATGCATAACTCCGTCAATCAAAATCAGCAGGCTCCGCCGCCGCCACCTCAGAGGCAAGAGAGGAATGTGAGCAATATCATCGGCGACATCTCTCACCAGAGGCCACCTACTTTTGAGGGCTCGTCTGAGCCGGCGGATATCATTCATTGGCTCGAGCATTTCGAGAAGTTGTTTGCTATGGTAGAGTGTCCCGAAGGACACAAAGTTTCTGTTGCGGCTTACTACCTGGGTAAGAGCGCACATTCTTGATGGTTGTCGTTGAAGCCCACCGAAGGATCATGTACTTGGGAGCAGTTCAAGACTCTCATGATGGAGAGGTATTATCCGGCCCCACTCAGAGAGGCCAAGCTGTCAGAATTACTCACCCCCGACCCCTCAGCAGACGAGGATGTTCTCGCCATTGCCGAGAAATTTCAGGAACTTCTTCCGTTCGCCTCATCTATCATTCATTCCGAGGCAGATAAGATTAAGTATTTCAGAAGAGGTCAAAACCCCGTATGAGACTACAGTTGCTTAATCATAATTGCACCACGTTGGCCGAATTCATTGAGAAAGCTCTCACCTATGAGCTTACTGCTAAGGAGATTGCTAAGCAGCAACCTTCATCTGCTAGCAAGAAGTCCAAGAACCGTAATCAGTCTGACGGAAGTCAGGCCTCTTTCAAGAAACCGCGTGCGGGCTCTGCTTTTTCTGACCCCCTGTGACGTCTAAACCCGCGGAATCTCAGTCTCGAGCGGCCAGTTCGTCCATCACCTATTTTAACTGTGGGGATCTTGGTCATCTCAGTACCAAGTGTCCGAGACAGACTATCACGTGTCATAATTGTGGGATTGCTGGGCATAAGGCCCGTTTTTGCCGTAGGGACTCCAAACCTACTCAGACGTCATCTCAGGCCCCTAAGCAGTCAGCCGTTCAGAATCAGGCAACTCAATCAGCGTCGTTTAAAACGACAGGAGCGACTAAAGGTGGAGCCTATAGCCAGCAGACGGGAGCGTCCGGTGCCGGGACTAGCAAGCCCCGGATTTATGAGATGAAGAAGACCGATGATCCAGAGGCCCAAATGATCTCAGGTACACTCGATATTCTATCTCAACTTTGTGTGTACCCTTTTGATACCGTGCATCGCATTCATTCATTTCCGAGTCATGTTTGAGTAGACTACGCCCGGGTAGTGCTACTAGTTGTGAGCCTTATGTCATTGGCCTACACGATGGTAGACGAATTATCGGTAATCGTGAGATTCGTAATTGTCCGATTGGCCATGGTCGTGTATGGCCAGCGGACCTAATCGTAGTAGATTTGCCGAGGGACGACGTCATCTTGGGTATTGATTGGATGGATCGTCATGATGCCATCATTAGTGTCCGTAAGCGTATGATCACTATCATTTCAGACGATGGGGTTGAATGTGTGTTTCAGGGAGGTAATCCCGGCTGTTCTGGTAAGGTCATTAATTTGATGAAAGCAGTGAGATTACTCAATCAAGGGTGTGTTGGCTATTGGTGCTATATGACCAAAACCGAGAAATCATCAGTAATGTTGACGGATATTCCGGTAGTGAGGGAATATGCCGATGTTTTTCCAGACGAGTTACCTGGTTTGCCTCCACAGAGGGATGTGGAATTCACGATTGAGTTGGAGCCTGGTACGTCCCCGATATCGAAGGCACCGTACCGGATGGCCCCGACCGAAATGCAGGAATTAAAGAACCAACTTGAGGAGTTATTCGAGAAGGGTTATATCCGACCGAGTGCGTCTCCGTAGGGAGCACCAGTGTTGTTTGTTAAGAAGAAGGATGGTTCATTTCGTTTGTGTATTGATTATTGGGAGTTGAACAGGGTGACAATCAAGAATAAGTATCCCTTACCCCGTATTGATGATCTCTTAGATCAACTTCAGGGAGCTTCAGTATTTTCCAAGATCGACTTAAGATCTGGATATCACCAGTTGCGGATTCGAGAGTCGGATATCACGAGGACGGCGTTTCGAACACGCTATGCCGTTTGGATTGACTAATGCACCTGCGGTATTCATGGAGTTAGTGAATCGGGTTTTCATCGACTTTTTGGATCAGTTTGTTGTTGTCTTCATAGATAACATTTTGATTTATTCTCGTGACCGAGAGGAACACGAGGTTCATCTTCATCAGGTTCTCGACATGTTGAGACGAGAGCAACTTTTTGGAAAATTTTCCAAATGTGAGTTCTGGATGTCCGAAGTGACTTTTCTCGGACATGTAATTTCATCATACGGAGTTCGTGTCGACCCTCAGAAGACGGAGGCTATCCGAGATTGGTTACCTCCGAAGAATGTTAAGGAAATCCGAAGTTTTCTCGGATTAGCGGGTTATTATCGGCGTTTCGTAGAGGGATTTTCTAGAATCGCTCAACCTCTGACGAACCTTTTGCGAAAGGATAAGAAATACACGTGGTCCGACGCGTGTCAGCGGAGTTTTGAGGAACTCAAGATCCGGTTAATGTCAGCACCTGTACTTTCCTTGCCGCAAGGGATGGAGGGATTTGTGGTTTATAGTGATGCGTCCGGACAAGGTCTCGAATGTGTGCTCATGCAGAATGGAAAGGTTATTGCCTATGCTTCACGGAAATTGAGACCTTACGAGGTTAATTATCCGACACACGACCTGGAGCTAGCAGCCGTGGTGTTCGCATTGAAGATTTGGCGCCATTATCTTTATGGCGTTACTTGTCAGATATTCACCGATCATAAGAGTTTAAAGTATATATTTACTCAGAAGGAGTTAAATATGCGACAGAGGCGGTGGTTAGAACTAATCAAAGATTATGATATCGAAATCCTTTACCACCCGGGCAAGGCGAACGTTGTCGCGGACGCCTTGAGTCGTAAGTCCGTTCAGAAGCAGATGCTTGCTCGTTTAACAGTTCAGAAGGAGCTTCAGTAGGAATTCCTTAGACCCGAGATCGAGGTCTGGCTTCAGCGAGTTCAGGGATAGCTTTGTATGTTAGAGATTTCATCGTCACTCGAGGAGGCAATCCGAGAGAATCAGAGTTCAGACCCTTCATTGTTGCGCATCCGTGAGGATGTGACTCAGGGGAAAGCCCCTGGATTTGTGGTCCACGAGGATGGACTTTTGAGGTTTAAGAATCGATTGTACGTACCGGCGAATGACGAGTTGAAAAACTCAATTTTGATAGAAGCTCATGCTACCCCTTATTCTGTTCATCCGGGGTCTAGCAAGATGTACAAGGACTTGAAACAAAATTACTGGTGGAGTAATATGAAGCGAGAAGTCGCAGAATTTGTTTCGAGATGCTTAACCTGTCAACAAGTCAAGATTGAACATCAGCGGCCGGCGGGTATGCTGAAACCTCTTCCTATTCTCGAATGGAAGTGGGAAGACATTTCTATGGATTTCATCACGAGTTTGCCGACGAGTCATCGTGGCATGAATACGATCTGGGTGATCGTGGACCGCTTAACTAAATCAGCTCATTTCCTTGAGATCAAGGAGACGTGGGGTCCCGAGAGACTTGCTCAACTGTTCATCAAAGAGATAGTCAGACTGCACGGTACTCCTAAAAGTATCGTTTCCGATCGTGACGGACGGTTTGTGTCGCATTTTTGGAAATCAGTTCATCGTGCTATGGGAACCCAGCTTAATCTCAGTACCGCTTTTCATACTCAGTCCGACGGACAATCAGAGAGAACCATTCAGACATTAGAGGACATATTGAGGGCATGCGTCCTCGATTGGAAAGACGATTGGGAAGCCCAACTACCATTGATCGAGTTCACGTATAATAATAGTTGGCATGCTTCGATTAAGATGGCACCTTACGAGGCCTTGTATGGTCGTCGTTGTCGATCTCTGTTGTGTTGGGACGACCTATCAGAATCAATCGGCACCGAGCCCGATATGTTTATAGCCGCCCGTGAGAAGGTAGCTTTGATCAGGAGTCGTTTGTTGACCGCTCAGAGTCGACAGAAATCATATGCAGATAACCGTCGTCGACCATTAGAGTTCGAGGCAGGTGACCACGTGTTGGTCAAGGTATCCCCGAGTCGTGGTATCTTCCGTTTTGGGAAGAGGGGTAAGTTGAGTCCGAGATTTATTGGACCGTTTGAGATTTTGGATCGAGTAGGCGAGTTAGCTTACCGATTGGCTTTACCTCCGGCA
The DNA here is from genome assembly GCA_033398695.1 of Orobanche coerulescens. Lineage (NCBI taxonomy): Eukaryota > Viridiplantae > Streptophyta > Magnoliopsida > Lamiales > Orobanchaceae > Orobanche > Orobanche coerulescens. The sequence continues at coordinate 10,411 of JAWKAU010000345.1, read as the reverse complement.
TTGAGCCGAATTCATAATGTGTTTCACGTCTCTCAGTTGCGGAAGTATGTTGCCGACCCGAGTCACATACTTCAGTTCGACGAAATCGAGATAGTCGATGATCATTCATATGAGGAGCGTCCTATACGAGTTTTAGAGCGGCGAATCAAACAGTTGAGGAATAAGACGATTCCTTTGGTTAAAATTCAGTGGTCTAGACATGGAGTCGAAGAGGCTACTTGGGAAACCGAGGATAGTATGCGGGAGAGTTATCCCGAGTTGTTTGACCCTTAGTTTCGGGGACAAAACTCTTTTAAGAGGGGGGTGTATGTAATACCCGGTTGTAATTCAGTTATTATCATTCAGTTATTATCATTCAGTATTTATCATTCAGTAATTGTCATTCAGTAATTTCACTCATTAATGATCATTTGTCACTCATATTCAATCATGGTATTCATCATTCAGAGTAATTGTATCGTGTATCAATCGTCATTCATCACTAATCTAATTGGAGTTTCGTGCCGTGTTTATCATCATCGTCATTTTCATTGTGGACTGTGCGTGAGGAGTAGCGCACGCTACATACTCTTTTTAGCGCACGCTAATTGAGTATAGGTAGCGCACGCTACCACTCAGCATTAGCGCACGCTAAGGTTACCCTGGCTGCAGTCCAGAAGGTACTGGACTGCAGGTGAGTTATAAGTAGCGCACGCTACGAATGGTAAGTAGCGCGTGCTAGTGGGTTGTATTAGCACACGCTAATAATTGCTGTAGCGCGCGCTAAGGACGGATCAGGTTGAGTCCAGTGGCTACTGGACTGCACTGGATTAATTCATAGCGCACGCTATGAGTGATTTTAACGTACGCAAACGGTGTAGTAGCACACGCTAAATACTGGTTGTAGCGCACGCTACCGAGGTCAGATCAGAGGACAGACGGTTTCTGGATTCCAGTACTGGGCATCTAATAATTCGTTAGCGCACGCTAACCATGGGTATTAACGTATGCTAATGGTATGGTTGTAGCGCACGCTACAAAAGGTACGTAGCGCGTGCTTCCGTTTTCGGACAGTGGGTACTGGACTACCCAAAATTACCCGTTAGCGCACGCTACTCACAAGGGCTAGCGCACGCTAACCGGGAGTGACTATATATTGGACAGTTAGCCTGAGTTTCGTCATTTCTCATTTCCCTTCGTTTTTGGAGCGACTTCGGGCGATTTCGGGCGACTTGGAGTGTTCTCTTCGAGCTGCTATCACCTATCATCATATTCAAGGCTTTGAGTTGGATTATCATCACTTCATCGTCTCCTTAACATCAAATCAAAGGTATTAATCTCTTGGATCTAGAATTTCGTATTTTTGGGTTTTTCCTTCCGATTTCTTCGTGTAAGCTTGGATTATCATTGGAATATGTTAGATATGGATTATCTACCTTGGATAAATATATTCCTACGGATTTAATGGCTATTTTCGGAATTATTTCAAGAACCCTTGGGGTTGACTTCGGTTAATTGGGGATTTTCCGATTGATGAGGTTGTAATCTTGAGTTGTGGATTCCTATTGGATTATTGATATCATTGAAGTGTTTTGTTAGTTCGAAATACTCATTTTGGTGTTGGTTTCGATTAATTCGGGATTGGATATTTCCGAAGTTGTGTGGTTGGTTACGTATTCATTTGAGTGCCCTATGAGTTTGATTATCGTTGTATCGACTTTTGGGTTGGTCGCGTTTTGTTGCTTGACACGTGTATTGATCGGTTGTTGGTAATTATTGTTATTCAAGGTTGTTCGAGCGACCGGTATATCGATTAGGACGTTGTTCGTGGAAGGACTTTGTCATCGGTATTGTGTAAGTTAACTCTTACTCGGTTAAAATGATACTCATTCCTTTTGTTGTTGATTGCTCATAATCATAATTCATTCATCATAGTATTAATCATATTGAGACTTGTAATTGTCGAATAATCATTTCATTCACGAGGAATGACGATTCCAAATCATTTCATTGGGTTATCAACCAAGTCACTATTATTTTCATCTCGGTGAGTCATCTTGGCCTTGTCGAATTATTATTCATTGGTATTCATTGTGGTCATTCACGTTCATATGACCTTCTGGGTTCATATTGCGTGGCCGGGTGTGGCTGTGTGGAATTTTTAGTCGGGCACACGATGGTCATGTATTGGGTTCACCGATATATTGGACCGTGCACACGGTAAAGCTTAACTCCGTGAGACTAATTAGGTACAAGGACGGGTGTGTCCGGTCATTCGTCTTATACACTTGCACAGGACATTACGGGCGTACTATGGTACTCCTCTTCAGCGTAATTCATAACTAAGGATATTTCATAACTTCAGTTTATTCATGATTGTGTATTTTCAACCCTTGAGGATTGTTGTTCTGTGTAACTGACCCCGTTGGGGGATTTTGTTTTCAGGTCACGGCAAGGCAAAGGCACGGGAAGAGCATGCTGACGGCGAGGAGTCCCAGTGATACTAGTAGGGGACCCTACCATTTCGCTTTGTTTGATCATTTCACTATTTCATTATTCCGTCATTTGTATTTTCCGCTGCAAATTCCGTTTGAGATGTTTAATTGTTCAGGGTGGTGTATTTTATCTCCATATAAAATATACTAGTATTCGGTTTAGTCCTGGTGTGTTGTACTTAAACTCCTCATCGGAGTACTTGGTAATATAATGTGGTTCGGTACTACAATTATATTATTTAATTCATTATTTTCATTTGCCTGGTGGGTCCCAGTTGGGGATTCACGGCACTGTAATATCCGCGTAGTTTGGGGTGTTACAATCATATTCAACACAATCCTCTTAAGAACATTATCAACCTATTAATGTAGTGATTAACACCCTTTAACGGAATCGATTAATTTGAACATATGAAGATTACAACTTCCTTCTATCAACATCCATTGTTTTACTTTTGAAGAATTTATTAAGAGCCTAGTTATATCATTGGATACTTGAAATTTTTGAAGTAACTTCATCCCATCTAGCAAAGATCATCTTCAAAGGGTTAACATAATCTTTCCAACAATTTTATTACAAAGGTTTTAGAGGCCAAAAATCATGGTTCCATATTACCTTCAAGAATCAATTGAATGTTCAAGACAAATTTAACATTTCTCACCTTTAATCATTAAGGATGTCATCCCTAACATGTCCCTAGTGTTGAGACTATAAGCAACTTCCGATTATCATGTTATACATCAGATTTTATTTATATCATTATCAACATAATCACATTATGAAGTTATTTACATCAAGTAGTAACACTAATACCCTCAATGTTAATCTTCACTTAGTTTGAGCATGATTCAATTAACGTATCATGTTTACACTAGTTTAAACTAACATTATGTGAAGTATTTATCTACTAACATCATCATAAGCATGGAATTGATATGAGTTAAAGAAAGACCAACCTCAAAAATGAAGAACCACACCAACACTTCAAGGGATACACCTCAATCTCTAACTCTCCAAGTCACCAATCAATTGTTGAAGCTCCAACACAAGTTAGAAAGGCATTGAAACGGAGTTGGAAGGGAAAGGAATCGTTTTTATCAGTTGGGAGGTTGAAAGGGTCGAGTAGGAAATGAATGGCAAGGCATACTTTTATAATCTGAACTCGGCATTACGTACGTTAACGAAAGTGGTTAACGTACGTTATAGCCCTTACGTACGTAATCTTATGATCATTACGTACGTAACCAATTTCATCAGATCTTTCTGCCTCAAAACACGCAATTCGTTACGTACGTAACTATATAGCTATTACGTACGTAATAGCCGTTGACTTGGCTGTCGCGATCGACTCCCGACCACCTACCCCCGCTCGGCCCCACCCACCGAAAGGCGGACTGCTAGTGGATCTCCCGCATTACGTACGTTAACGTAGGGATGTTACGTACGTAAGGCGACATACATAGCGTACGTTAAGAAGATAGGTTAACGTACGTTAAGTACTATAACAAGCATAAATGGAATTCTCCCAATATCACCCAACAATTAATATAGTATGAATGACCATGATTCCAACTTAACATAATTCGTCGATACTTGCTACAACATCACAGATATGGTGCGAAAATACTTAGCTTAAATCATAAAATACAATATTAAAGGCGAGGGTATTACATACCCCCCCCCCTTAAAAGGAGTTTCGTCCCTGAAACTAAGGGGTAAACAGTTCGGGGTATTTCTCTCGCATGCTATCTTCAGTCTCCCACGTAGCTTCCTCGACTCCATGTCTCGACCACTGAATTTTTAATAAGGGATCGTCTTGTTCCTCAGCTGTTTAATTCTTCTCTCGAGTATCTGCACAGGCCGTTCTTCATACGAATGGTCATCGGCTATTTCGACCTCGTCGAATTGAATAACGTGACTTGGATAAGCAACATACTTTCTTAACTGAGATACATGGAATACGTTGTGAATCCGGCTCAAAGCTGGTGGTAATGCTAAACGATAGGCTAGGTCGCCTACTGCTCTGTGATCTCAAACGGACCAATATACCTTGGGCTCAATTTGCCTCTCTTCCCGAATCGGAAAACACCTCTAGTAGGAGATACTTTGACTAGTACATGGTCACCAACTTCAAACTCGAGTGGTCGACGACAATTATCTTCATATGATTTTTGGCGGCTTTGGGCCGTTAATAGACGACTCTTGATCAGGGAAATCTTCTCGCGGGCTGCCAATAACATATCAGGTTCCATACCAATTGATTCAGACAAATCGTCCCAGCACAAAGGGGACCTACAACGATGACCATACAATGCCTCATAAGGTGCCATCATGATCGAGGCGTGCCAGCTGTTATTATATGTGAATTCTACCAACGGCAGTTGGGCTTCCCAGTCAGGCTTCCAATCGAGAGCACATGCCCTCAACATATCCTCTAGAGTTTGAATTTTCCTCTCAGACTGATCGTCGGTCTGAGGATGAAAAGCCATACTGAAGTTCAACTGTGTACCCATAGCACGATGAACCGCCTTCCAGAAGTGCGACACGAACCGTCCGTCCCGATCTGATACAATACTCTTAGGGGTGCCATGCAGTCTCACAATCTCTTTGATGAATAATTGTGCCAATCTCTCAGGGCCCCAAGTATCCTTGATCTCCAAGAAGTGGGCTAATTTAGTCAATCGATCCACAATCACCCAAATCGTATTCATGCCTCGACAGCTCATCGGCAAGCTAGTAATAAAATCCATCGATATGTATTCCCACTTCCACTCGGGAATCGGAAGCGGTTTCATCATGCCAGCTGGTCATTGATGCTCAATCTTGACCTGCTGACAGGTCAAACATTTCGAAACGAATTCGGCAACCTCCCGTTTCATGTTACCCCACCAATAATACGGCTTCAAATCCTTATACATTTTGTTCGATCCCGGGTGTATGGAATACGGGGTAGCATGAGCCTCCTTCAGAATAGTATTCCTCAACTATTCGTCACGTACACATACTCGATTTTTAAAGCGTAATACCCATCCTCGTGAACCACAAATCCAGTGGGCCTTCCCCGATCGATTTCTCCTCGAACTCGGATAAGAATGGGTCCGTCATCTGCTCCGGCCCCGATCGTCTCATCAAGGTATGGTGAAATCTCAAGCGTGCACAGCTTGTCCCCGAATGCGTTGTAACTGGACCTCAATCTCTCGGTCTCATGAACTCTAATTGCAACTCCTCTCGGGCGGTCAAACGAGCCGATTCTGCTCTGCACCGTCTTGCGGCTCAAGCCATCGGCAACCACATTTGCCTTGCCTGGATGATAAAGGATCTCGATATCATAGTCTTTGATTAGCTCTAACCACCTCCTTTGTCTCATATTCAACTCCTTCTGGGTAAAAATATACTTCAGGCTCTTGTGGTCCGTAAAAATCCGGCAGGTAACTCCATACAGATAGTGGCGCCATATTTTTAAAGCAAACACAATGGATGCTAACTCCAAGTCATGAGTCGGGTAGTTGGCCTCGTAAGGACGCAACTGTCTGGACGCATAGGCGATCACTTTCCCGTCCTGCATTAATACGCAGCCAAGGCCCTATCTCGATGCATCGCTATATACCACGAATCCTTCCGTTCCTCTAGGTAGTACCAAAACAGGTGCTGAAATTAATCGTCCTTTGAGTTCATCAAAACTTTGCTGACATGCTTCCGACCACAAGTACTTCTTATCTTTTCTCAATAGATTAGTCATCGGTTGAGCAATTTTGGAAAATCCTTCCACGAATCGTCTGTAATAGCCTGCTAGACCTAAAAAACTACGAACTTCCTTCACGTTCTTCGGAGGTAGCCAGTCTTGGATAGCTTCCGTCTTCTGTGGGTCTACTCTTACTCCCTCTGCTGATATCACATGACCTTAAAAATAACTTCGTACATCCAATTCACACTTAGAAAATTTTCCATAGAGTTGTTCTCGCCTTAATGCATCGAGAACTCGGCGAGGTGACACTCATGCTCCTCATGATCACGAGAGTAGACCAAGATGTCGTCAATAAAAACGACTACAAAACGATCCATAATTAATAAAACCCGATTCATCAATTCCATGAACACCGCAGTGCATTAGTCATCCAATGGCATGACAACGAACTCATAATGCCCATAGCGAAAGTAAAAGTCGTTTCGGGACGCCGACTCTCGAATCCGCAATTGGTGGTACCCGGACCTCAAGTCGATCTTGGAAAATACAATGATCCTCGGAGCTGATCCAATAGATCATCGATGCGAGGTAAAGGATATTTGTTCTTAATTGTTACTTTGTTCGGCTCCCGTAATCAATACACAAACGCAAATGATCCGTCCTTCTTCCGCATTTAATAACACCGGCGCTCCCCAAGGGGATGCACCGGTCGAACATATCCTTTCTCGCTTAATTCTTTGAGTTGTCTTTTCAACTCCCGCATCTCATTCGGGACATACGATATGGTGCTTTCGAAAGCGGGACGCCCTGGCTCCAACTCAATGGTGAATTCTACCTCTCGTGGGGGTATTCCCGAAGCTCTTCCGAAATACATCCGGATAATCTCGAACTATCGGAATATCAATCAACTGATCGACGGCCGCTGGTCTTGGTCATGTAACACCAATAACCAATGCAACCTCGGTTCAAGAATCTCACCTTCATAGCACCGATGACTCTCCTGCATGATTGGGATTATCACCCCAAAAATACACTCGACGCCATCATCCGATGTGACGGTCACCATTCGCTACGGACGCTAAGCACGGCATCGTGACGATCCATCCATCGATACCCAAGATTACATCATCTTTAGGTAAATCAACCACAATCAAGTCGGACAACCACTCACGGTTGTTCATGCTAATCAGACGATTCAGTACTTCACGACTCCCAATAATTCTTCTACCATCGGGTAGACCAATTACATAAGGTTCACAATCGGTAACATGATTCAAATGCAAATGACTCAAACAAGAACTAGACAAAAAAGAGTGTGAAGCAGCAGTATCAAAAAGAACACAAACAGGCTGAGAGTGGATCTCGAGAGTACCTGCAATCATGCTGGCTTCGGGATCATCGGCTTTCTTCATCTCGTAGACTCTGGGTTTTGCAACCCTAAGGTGTGTACCAGCTTGATTTCCACGGCCCATCCCTTTATTCGCCCCGGTAGTCTGGTAAGAAGCGGATGGAGGAGCACGTTCCTGAACAGAAGATTGTACTGGAGCAAGAGATGCTACTGGAGCACGCCCGAGTCCACCCCGGCAATAGCGAGCATGATGACCGTTCTTCCCGCAAGTATGACAGGCAACGGCCGGCTTCGGACACTTGGAGCTGATATGCCCCTGGTCCCCACAGTTATAACACACGATGTGAGCCGATTGCCGGGAGTGCGCTCTGCGCTTTCGGTGCCATAGGTGGCCGCCGTAAGGATTTGGTACAGCCGGGTTTCTTGAATACCCTGCCATCGTCTCCTTGGGTCTGGTTCCTGGATCTCTTGTTGGAAAACTGAGGCTGCTTCTTAGAAATCTCTTTCACAGTAAGTTCATACTCCAAAGCCTTCTCAATAAACTACGGTAAGGTCGTACAGTGGTGATTGAGTAATTTCATCCTCATTCGGGGTTTAAGCCTCTTGAGGAAATATTTGATTTATCAGCTTCCGAACGGACAACTGACGTAGCAAAAGGGAGAAGTGCTTGGAATTTTTTAGCAATCGCTAACACATCCTCGTCTTCCGATGGGTCGGGGTTTAGTAATTCGGACAGTTTGGCTTCACGGAGGGGTGCAGGATAGTAACGATCTAGCATAAGATTCTTGAATTCCTCCCAAGTACTCGCGCCATCGGCAGGCCTCACAGAAAGCCACCAAGTATGGACACTCTTACTAAGGTAGTAGGCTGCCACAACAACTCGATTTTCCTCTGGGCACTCCACTGTAACACCCCCAAAACCGTATGGGAATATTACACGCCGTAAATCCTTTCCGCAAGGATCTACCAGGCTAAGCGTCCATAAACAACCAAATGCTTGCCCGGCCAGGGTCAAACAATATAATAATACAGACCGTTAAGGTCACTTACCCATAAACACACAGACCGATGAGGTCACACAACCCTATCAACAGGACTGGCTAACAACATTACCCACACAGGGGTCGAAATACAATACAGCGGAAGACTGAATCAACTCTAACAATACAACTAAACTCTACCAACTCTCAACTCTTGATTAGTATCGTAGCTCGTCATCCCCTTGTGCTAAGCCTGTGACTGCTCCCCTGAACCTGCATGTACCTGGACGCAGAACAGACATCCACTCCCCGAATACTCGGGGGTTAGTAAAACTCCACTGTTTTACTAGTGCAAGTATCAAACCATACGAAATGTAACAAGCAAATAGCAACTACAAATTTAATACGTAAATCAATTATCAAAATGTTCCCGAGAAGTTTTAGAATTTCGAACTCAAGTAAGAGATATTTGAAAAGGAACACATCATCTCGGGGATTTTTAAAGCAGAAATTCTTTTGGACCTCGAGTCCCAATTTACAAAACCTTTTCGTAAACATTAGGGCCTTAGCCCGATTCTCGTTTCAAAGCATACTGTATAATATATTATTATGAGTCCGAGATCCATATTTAAAATGTTACCTGAACAATCACTGCTACACGATCATTGTTCGTACACATCATGTACCGAACTCCGGAGACCTCGACGGACCTTACCCGGACCACACACACTGTTCGTACACATCATGTACCGAACTCCGGAGGCCTCAACGGACCCTACCCGGCCACAACATTGTTCGTACACATCATGTACCGAACTCGAGAGGCCTCGTCAGACCCTACCTGGATCACACACCTAGTCCGTACACGTCATGTACCGGACTCCAGAGGCCTCGTCAGACCCTACCTGGATCACACACTTTGTTCGTACACATCATGTACCGAACTCCAGAGGCCTCGTCAGACCCTACCTGGAACACACACACATCGACACGATACAATTCATAATCATTAAATGTCAAGCCATTCCACATTACACCGAAATGTACAATCAAATATGTAAACCAAACAACACAAACATCCTGATCATCACAACGACTCTTAACCAACATAACACACATTCGGTACACAATACATTGAACAAACACGTGTACAACCATCTCATATGTACATCGCAATCCTGCACAAATGGCACAACGCCTAACACGTATACCAATATATCACTATTATCACAAAGCCTTCAAATTTCGGAAAACACAACCAACTCAAACGGAACATATTTACGAAGGCAAGTAAAATCGTCATACATATCATACGTAATTACTAGTCGCAAGATACAAGTCGTATAATAGGATACTTGCCTTAATAACCGCTACCAAACGCTCCGAAGAACACGGTTCGACCGGGAAGCTCGGACCCCGAGGAAGACAATGAAAGGAAGGGTCCCGACTCGAGTTCTTCACAAGAATTCGACCCTAACAATATAAATTCAATAAATCATTGATCATACGAGGAAGAATAATCGTAGAACGCCCGAAAACCCCTCTATGACATTTTACCGGACACCTTCAAGGCGTCGGTCAAGAACTCGACCAAAATAACGAATCGATACGATCCAACAATGGGTTAACAAGGGAAATGATACAATACATCCAAATAATCATCAATCCATCACAATCTTAAGTTAAATCGGATTAAACGGACGAAATCGAACAAAATACCCAAAATCCCCAAAATTAGATTTCTAGAAAATCTGACCTGATTCGCTCGATCAAGGTATGTTATAGGATGGATGATTGATGATATGAACTCCAAAACTTCATGGATTTGTTGACCAACAACATCTCTCCATGACAGGAACAACTCCAGCCACGGAAGAGAAGTGGAAGAAGGAGAAAAATGGCGAGAAAAACGTCTGCTGGACC